>CATKHJ010456641.1:0-19040 GCA_949750685.1 Vernicia montana
TATCAATTTTTTTCTTTTTCTTCTATTCCCTTTCATTTTTTTTCTTCATCTCTTTTCATTTTTCCATTTTTTCATTTCACCTTTTTCCCTTTCCATTCTTTATAATATTTTCTTTCTTCCTCTCTCTCTCTTATTTTTTTCTTTATCATTTTTTCTCTCTTATTTTTTTTCTCTATTATTATTTATTCCTTCATCTCCCTTCATTTTTTTCTCTATCTCCCTTCCATTTTTTTCTATTATTATTTATTATTATTATTATCATTATTTATTTCTCTATCCTCTTTATTATTATTATTATTATTATTGATGAAAATTAATTAGACGTTAACATAAAAATAAAAAGACAATGACAATTAATATATTAAAGAAAATTAATTAGATATTAAAAAAAATGGACAATTAATTTAAATAAAAATTATTTTTTTAAAAAAATGAAACTAATTTAGTGACAGATTAGCGACAGCCTTTGTATTTTTTTTGTTCCATCGCTAATCTGTCGCCAAAGACTCAATCAGTCGCTAATAAAGCGAGCTAGCTTCCACATATTAGTAAAGGACAAAAATTTTGCCGCTAAAGCATTTGCGAGGATCAGTTTTGCAAGAGACACATATATGTCATTGATCTGTCGCTAATAGTCTTTAGAGACGAATTTTCCTACTTTAGCGACAGATTTTATCCGTTGATAAATGCAATTTATTTTAGTGATAACTTGGCAAAATAGAAATGTACCATTAAAACATAGAGTATAAAAAGTTTTATTAGGAGATGTGAAATTTGAATTTTGCTAGGATTTAAGTTAGTCGTCTTCTTTTGTATGAAAAAAAAAATCATATTTATCATCAACTAAAAATAAATAATTTCATTGATTAAATTATTGTATACTGATAAATAAATAAAAAATTAGCTATCAAATATTAATTTTAATAAAATTCAAAGAAAAAACAAGAGAAAAAGGACTGTAAATCTCATTATTATGTGAATAAAAATATATATAATTCACCTAAAAATCTAAGGTTTTTTTTTTTAGTATTAGAGAGAGAAAATTTAACGTAAGTGAGATTCAAATCACTATATATCTCATTATTATGTGAATAAAAATATATACAATTCATGTAAAAATCTAAGTTCAATTTCCTTTCCTTCAATGTTAAAAGAAAAAAAAATACTAAAATTACTTGATGATTAAGTCCTAGAAATTAAAATATAACTTCTTACCTTTTGTTTTTTGAGATCTAAACATTAAGCAGCTTTCTTTTTGGAGATTAAGCAAAGCCACTCCTAAGCTAAATATACATACATATATATATATTTTTTTAGAGAACTAAGGGCTTGTTTGGAAGGAAGGAAGGAAGGAAATGTAACTTTACTTTTTTTCTTTGGTTATATAAATTTCCTCTCTCTAATGTATTTAACCTACATCGTTAATCACATTCCCCTAAGTTAAACATTATTAATTGTTAGAATTTGTTCCAAATTTGATATTATATAGTAATAAATGCATTAACAATAATAATAATACTAACAATTAGTGGGGTCATTATCATGCCAAATTGGCGGGAATGATCTAATCCCAGCTGTCAAATAAGAGATTATAGCCGACTTGAAATTTAACAACAAAAGAGCCAATAGAAAAATAAATAAAGTGAAAAAAAATTTTAAATATATAATTGTACCGTTGCAATAATAATAACAATAAATTAAATATCATCTGAAAATTAGAAGTTGGGTTTTGTTTGATTGATGGGACATGTGTTTGTTTAATAATGGCTTATTTATATGCGAGAGAGGAGCCTAGAAATCTGGACTAATCAAAAGCAGTGGGACTTCAAACACACACACACACAAGAGAGAGAGAGAGAGAGAGAGGCATTGGAGTGGCAATTACAGAAACAGAGCATAAAGAAAGAGAGAGAGAGTCGCATTCAATATTTTAAGGTATAAAATTAAACCCCCCCCCCCCCCCCCCCTAAATGCAGGATTTCCCGTGAAGGTTCACAGGCCATTAAAGCCATAACCACCACCTTCCCCATCATTTCACGCATTTCACTCTCATTTTTCCACTTCCATTTTCAACCATCTTAAAAAAAAAAAATGCTTTCTTGATCATTTCTCTCAACACCTTTTTATGGACTTGTTATGAATTATCTAATTAAATCTTCAAATCACCTTTTTGGTATGTGTTTTCTGTTTTGATCTCTGTTTATATATATATATATATATATATATATATATATATATATATACTTTTCTTATCTGGGTACTTCACAGATTTTAATTTTTTAATTTAAATCTTACTTCTTTTGGGGTTTGCTTAGATTTGGTATTTTCCATTATTCCTCGAGGGAGTTAAAGCATGTGACAACTGTCATTCATTTTTTTTTCTATATATCATTATTTCAGTTTCAATTTGATGCATTTATCTTTATGTGATCTGTACTTTACTTGATTACTTATTTTGGGACTCTGCTTCATTAGGATTTGTGTCTGGTGGTTTTGAGAATTTTGAAAGTGTGATCCATCACCACCACCATCATCATCATCATCTCGAGGTTGGTTTCAGGCTATTGCAATGGATTCTTGCTGTGTGGCCTTGAAAGCCAATACCCATATGGCAAAAGCTAGTGGAGGTGGTTTCAGGAGTGGAGATAAAGAGTTTTGGGGTGAAAGAATGAGAGGGAGTCTAAGTAACAATGTTTTGTTCAATCAGTTGACAAGAAGCTTAAGAGCTGAGAGGAATGTCAATAAGGCCAAACCTGGTGTTGCTTATGCTGTTTTAACATCAAATAATCCCAAGGGGTTTGTGGTAAGTTGATTTAGTTCTTAATTTTTTTTCAGTCCTGAATTGGATCATTTTATGATTTTTTTTTTTTGGATTCAAATTTTTTCTAATATTTTGAACATGATTATTTTTGGGATGTTAATGAATTGAAATTTGTATAGTTTATCCCAATTTATGTATTTTTTGATAAATATAGTTTGATGTGTAATCTCACTCTTAAATTTTGAAAATTTGATCTTTAGACCTTACAACCACCACCATTCGAGAGACGAAAAGTGGACCCAAAAAATATAGCATCAATCATATTGGGAGGAGGCAAAGGGATTCAGTTGTTTCCTCTTACCAGAAGAGCAGCAACACCAGCTGTAAGAAAATGTTTCCAACTTTAATGGACTATTCAATCAATTTTTTTTTTAATTGAAGAAGATGAATGGTTTTTATGATGTTTGAGGTTTGATTATGTAATTCCTTTTTTACTGCAGGTACCAGTGGGAGGATGCTATAAGCTTATAGACATCCCTATGAGCAACTGCATCAATAGTGGCATACACAAGATATTTGTACTGACCCAGTTCAACTCTGCTTCCCTTAATCGACACATTGCTCGCACATATTTTGGAAATGGTATTAACTTTGGGGATGGATTTGTAGAGGTATGATTGCTTTCAAGATTTACTATCCCTCTGAATTTTTATTCTGGCAAAAGGAAAATGAGTTTTTATATTCAACACTACACAAAATTGTGATTACAAAAGAAGAAAGATTGGACTTTCCTGGAAAATAGTTCTTTTTTCTTATGGTTTTCCTATATTAGCAAGCAAACACACAGCCTTGAGGAATTTTTACAATCAAATGTCATTTTTTAAGTTATTGAATTTGACAGTAGGGTGATATCAAAGGGTGTGAACTTGTTAATGACACAACAGAAAACCTTTGGTGAAATTCATTGTCATGATCAGATTAGAAATTGAGAATGTTGTAAGATGTGTAAGCAAAAGGCCTCTGTGCCTTTTGAGTTATAACAATATATTCCAAATTGAACCTATTGTATGACAAACTTAATGAAAATAAAAGGAAATGCTTGCAATTATTTGTATTTTATTGAAATACTGGATGATTCTGCCAAACAGGTCCTAGCAGCAACTCAAACGCCTGGTGAAGCAGGGATGAAATGGTTCCAAGGAACCGCAGACGCTGTGAGGCAATTTACATGGGTTTTTGAGGTGAAGATGAAACGTTTTGTTTGCTATCTGTGCATAATCTTGAAACTTTCATGGATACAACTTATTGTATTTCACATAGTTCTTCAGTTCCTTTAAGTACTTCAATTGGAGTATCATAAAATCTGCTGATTCTTGTAGGATGTGAAGAACAGGAATGTTGAGAATATAGTGATCTTGTCTGGAGATCATCTTTATCGAATGGATTATATGGACTTTGTGCAGGTATGTTATTATTCTTCCAATAGAGTTGAATCATATCATATTTGAGATTTAAAATCTGTCTCACCTACTTGGTATGGATTAACAGCATCATGTTGACAGTAATGCTGATATCACAATTTCATGTGCAGCAGTCAATGGGAGGTTTGTTCTGTCTTTTTCTGTGCTTCAAGTCATGTTTTTCATGGTTTGGTTTATTTCACTGAAACTTGTGTTATATTTTCTTTTATCTAAATTTGAGTGGGTAATTTGCAGCCGTGCATCAGATTATGGTTTGGTGAAGCTAGACAGCAGGGGCCGAATTGTTCACTTTGCTGAAAAACCAAGAGGTGCTGAACTGAAATCAATGGTGAGGACTGCATAATTCTTGTGCTTGGCTATGCCTTTTTCCATTTTGAATTTACATCCGTGTGACTCACATTTTATCAAAAACAAGTGACTTGAGTCCCTAAAACACCTCTTCTTAATGAAGTTTTTTACTTTAACAAAGAAGGTATCAAGATTCTGGCTCTAAGTGATGATTTTTATCTTTGCCTGGCCAATTATTTGTTCTAATTAAGCATTAAACCCTGAAGAATGGCTTCATCTTAACAGTCTAAATCCCTAATGTATCCTCATAGATTGTTAAACCGCATCATAATAAGACCTGACATTCCGATTATCCTGTTTCCCTATGTGATTACCTCACAATAATGTACTAGAAGCACTATGAAATCCAAATGATACTAAATGAGTTCAATTTAATCATAATTTTCATGTTTAATTACATGCAGAAATCAGATACCACTCATGTAGGCTTGTCTCCACAAGATGCACTGGATTCCCCTTACGTTGCATCAATGGGAGTATATGTGTTTAGGACTGAGATTTTGTTGAAGCTTCTAAGGTGGAGATACCCCACAGCAAATGACTTTGGATCTGAGATCATTCCTGCAGCTGTTGCTGAGCACAATGTCCAAGTAAGAATAGTCTAAAAATTTTAAAAGTCTTTAATATGTTTCCTCATCATTTCTGTCAAGAGGGTGGTTTTTCATCCTAGATTTGAGCAATTCTCTCATTAAGTTTTAATTACACTTGGTATATGTGTATAATGCTAGAATTATCTTGTTTTGTCTTTTGATAGGCATATATGTTCAGAGACTACTGGGAAGATATAGGAACAATAAAGTCATTCTATGAAGCTAACTTGGCTCTAACTGAAGAGGTTGATATCCCTTTTATTATCCATGTGACTATTTCAACTGAACATCAATGGCATGCCATAGAAGGGCATAGACATACAATGTCTCATGCCTGAAGAAAATATATGGTTCTTTTATATCGGTCTCATTTGCCATATAAATATAAGCATTGTTATGTTAGTGAGTTCTGGTGCATGAACTTGTTTAATATGCTGTATTTGCTATGAATCACTATGAAGTATGCATGATCAAGAACTTTCATCTTTTCATTGAAACAAAGACTAACAACTTCATATTGACTATAACTCTTCTGCAGCCTCCTATGTTCGAGTTTTATGACCCAAAGACACCCTTCTACACATCTCCTCGATTCCTTCCACCAACTAAAATTGATAAATGCCGGGTATGCTGCTATCTCTTGGGATAAAATTTGTGGCATTGAGCTTTCTTGCTTCTCATTCTTCAGTTGGATTTTGCAGATTGTAGATGCAATAATCTCTCATGGATGCTTCTTGCGAGAATGCAGTATCCAACACTCTGTGGTTGGTGAACGCTCACGTTTAGATTATGGTGTTGAGCTAAAGGTGATCTATCATAGCTTCCCGACTCATTTAGATTTTTCTCTGATGACATGGTTGAGTGATTGGCAACTTTTTTTGGTTCAAATTTAGGACACTGTGATGTTGGGAGCAGACTACTACCAAACTGAAGCTGAAATTGCATCTCTTCTGGCAGACGGGAAAGTCCCTATTGGTGTTGGAAAGAACACAAAAATCAAGTACTGTACTTACTCTTAAAAAGCTACTCAAATACAAATTAGATTGCTGTTTTTGTTTTTCATTTTCCTATTTTTATTCAGTTGTGCAAACACAAATAAGAAATGAGATCATGGAAATGATGAGTTCTGATGTTAAGCTTATGATTTTTTTTCTCTGAAGAAACTGCGTAATTGACAAGAATGCAAAGATAGGAAAAAATGTGGTCATCATGAATAAAGATGTAAGTGACATTTCTTAATTAATTTCTACAGAGAACATAAGATCTTTGATCTAAACAGGGAGTTCAAAATGCATCTGAATGTTTTGACTTTCCAGGGTGTGCAAGAAGCAGATAGGCCAGAAGAAGGATTCTATATTCGGTCTGGAATCACAATTATAGCGGAGAAGGCAACAATAGAAGATGGCACAGTGATATAAATGGATCTCAAGCATTTACAAGGACTGGCTCGAAAAGGGTATGAAGAGAGGTAAATTTCGAAGCAGTTGGTTAAGTGCCTGGTGAAGCAGGCTGACAGGATGTCAATGGCAGCGTTTTGGTCTTGAAGAAGCAAGCTGCGTCCCTTCTTTAATCAATGTAAATTACAAGCTTCTTCTGAGCTGGTAAAACTAGAGCTTTCCTTCTAGAGTTATGATTGCAATGAGCCCCCAAATAAATCAAAAGAGCTTATCAGTTAGCTGTTTTGTTTCTCTTTAGATTAGGTATCTTTAAAAGACTAGATAAACTTTGTACCAGTATGGATTTTAATAATGTGATGAAGCCTTTACTTGTACTAAAACCTTTGTGTGAATATATGAATAATAAGGCTTTACATTGATGTATTCACTCTCACCACATTGCTATTTTATGCTTCCCTTTGCCAATGGCTGGAGATACTTATGAAGCATAACAGTTAAGCAAATTTTCATATTTCTGGTTTTATGCATTTTGTCCATTCATCCAATGCTGCCTGACGTTAGTATCAGTTTTGTACATGAGTGGACCTAAGGTTATAAATTGCGATGGCAGTGCATATGGGTCTTTTTTTTTTTTTTTTCAAGAGTTAATCATATACAATGCAAATATCATTACAAATGTCAAATATTCGACTAACAAATACTACAATCTAATATGGACAGAAAACAAATTCGAACAAATAAGCAAGGAGAAACAGTCATGACTAGTGATATTATGAAATGTCAAGATTTAATAATAAAATTAAAATATTATATTGAAATGTCACAATTAATTCAATAACTAATCAACAAATGAGTTTGCTAGGTTGATTAGGGTTTAGAGAACATGAAATGAACTCTGATCAGCAAGAGGACAGCAAATGCACATATTGCTGTGATTTGGTTGGCTTTATTTGTAAGAGGATAGACACATGTATTGCATGCAAAAAGGGTGTAACCTATCAACAAACTGCCACTTGGAGCTTACTTTCCATGACACTAGCCCAATAACAACAGATATAACAGCAAATCTAAAACAGAGAGAAGGCAAAGAAAGAAGAAAACAGAGAAAATCTAAAACTATGCAAGAATTAAAGAAGATGAATCTGATTCAAGTTGAAGATGGTAAAACGGCAGTGGAGAATATAGAGAGTGATCACAATCATAAACAAGAACAACTTGACCCTTGTAGGGCTCTTCAAATATTTCTTGATCGCATCCCTGCTAGTTCTATCCCTGGCATAAAAAACTCTCCTGGTACATTTTACAATCTCTCTCTTTTTTTTTTTTTTGGAATATCAGAATTTAAATGATTAGCTACATAAAAGAATAAAATTTCTCTCATCCAATCTAGAATTTGAATTCAAGATCTTTTAAATGAAAATTCAGTTCTTTCTACACTGGGTGCATATACCAATCCAATAAGATAATAACACATCAACTAAGAAAAGAGTATTGATATCTTTTCACTGAGAAAAAAAAAAAATTCAGTTAAAATATCTTCACTCATTTATTTATTTATTTGAGTGATTTATTTATTTGTTGTATGAGATAAACAAGTATGTAAGAAGTTTCCAACTGCTGACAGACTTTTTTTCTTTGATAAACTAGTTTTTTTTATTATATATGATTTTTTTTTCAGTTGTGGAATTGAAAGTTGGAGATAGTGTAAAGGATTCAATCCAATTATTGTATGAGAAGAATGTGTCTGGTGCTCCTATTGCTGATGTTATAGACCACCCTGGTAGTGATACCACTATTGGAAGATTTTCAGATCAACATATGGGTTTCATTGATTTTGTTAGCTTAGTACTTTGGTCTCTTGAGGTAACTTCAGTTTTTGAGCAAATGCAATTTGAAATCTTTCACTTTATGGGTACTGAGAATTGGATTTTATTTTCCAAGGAATGTGAAAAGTCTCATATCCAAGCCAAAAACAGAGGAACTGGCAAAAGTAGCTTCTTTACTATGCTTGAACAGAGTCCTGAAATTGGACAAACAAAGGTACATATCTTAATGGACACTAGCCTTATGATTGTTTTTCAAATGTAGTTATGTCATAATTGGTGAATTAACAGCTTGGGGAGTTAGCTAAGTCATTTCTTTGGGATCCATTTTTCCCTGTAAATTTGGAAGACACATTGTTTCATATCCTGATGCTTCTCTCCAAGCACCACCGGCTGCAGGCTGTTCCTGTTATTGAGCAATCGGAGTTTCAGGTCATCGGTTTTGTAACTCAGGTGATTACTTACCTGCAAAGTTTACAACAGCATTAGTCACAATATTGAAACAGAAATTAGGAGTAACTGTTACATATGAAGATTTGGAAGTTGTGTTATTATTTGAGAAGTAATTGCATTATCTTTTGGTAGAATGCAGTAATTCAGTCATTGCTTCAATCAAGCGGACTAGAGTGGTTTGACAGCATTGCAGACAAGGCATTGTCCCAGTTTCGGTACAAGCCAAACCAGAAACAAAAATTCACAATCAACATTTCAAGAACTTGTTGTTTACTCATTTTCATATCCTGTGCAGCTTTGAAAGTGAAGAGCGAGTCATTCTTGTGTATGAAGATCAATACTTGGCAGAAGCTCTTCGCATTTTGTGGGAAAACCGAATAGGTGCAGTTGCAGTTGTGAATCGAGAAACTGAGAAGATCATTGGCTACTTCAGCAACAGCAATGTTTATCTTCTTTTAGAGAATGATGAACTACTTAACAACAGAAAGTAAGTTTTGGTGAGGTTAGAGAATAGTTAGTAATGTTTTTTATGACGTCCTCAAGGGGATACTGCAGAGATTAAAATTTAAGATTTCATGTTCGAATTATGGGAGGATGAAAGGATTTACAGGAAAAAGGAGAACTACTATTATGCAACTCATTTAAATTCTGACATTCCAAGAAAATAGTTTCTTATAACATACAAATGAAATGAACCCTTGGACAACCTTAAAACATTGCAGGAATGTAACCATGGGAGAATTCATTCACATGGAAACTGCAGAAGCTGACACAGATCCAGCCATCGAGCGAGACCTGGGGGCTCTTTTAGCAGCTGGGGCTCTTTGCCTGAGAAGCAGCTTCCAACCGAGGATGCAATCCCCGGTTACCGCCAAAAGAAGCAACACTCTCAAGCAAGCAATGAAAAGTTTAGACGAGACAAAAGGTAGTTATTGCTTTATAGTTGATGATTCACAGCGGCCAACAGGCATGCTCACATTAAGAGATATAATCATTCAGTTTGCTCCTCCTTGCATAGATTCAGGTATTCATGGAGGTGTTTTCTTTGAATCTGCTTTAGAACAGACAGGTTGCCAGGTCAAAAATGGAACCATCATTTGTGATCATTAAATTTGGTTGTGTTTTGAAAAATATTGGCCATCTATTTTGATTTGGTTGTGATCAAATTTTGATTTTATTTCAATAAAATCACCATTTCCAAATTTATATGCTATGCTAATTTAGAGAAACTTTAGTTGATCATCATGTCAAAAGTTTAACTAATATTCTACTGTAATATATACTCCATCCACAGACAACAGCTTCCTATCTCCTTACCTTAAAATTAATTTGCCACATTTATCAACCATGTCCACAATTTTTTTTTTTTTTAACTTTTATTGGGTCAAGAAAAACATGATATTTGTTGCTACCTATTCCTAAGATTCAACGTATCATTATAAGTAAATAAATAAAGTTATTGCAAAAGTCAGGCAAGGAAATCAAATGCTTTATTAATTCCTCAAAAAAAAAATACATGCTTTATTAATCTCAAATTAGTTTCCCATGCAAGACAGAATTTTAAAAATCTGATTAAATGAACAAAGACACTTGATGCAGATATAGAACTGAAATTATAATGTTCAACATACTAGATTCAATCACTTATTTCAGTTGTAATCACTAGAACAAAATGAAAAAATACGAACGACACAATAATATATCAGCAAAACGAATCCTTAAAGTCCTGAACTTTCATAGATTTGGCTATTAAGCTTCTGAAAATTTATTTGTCCACATCAAATTCTCATACTTTTATTTTTTCACACATTAAAAGACTTTTAAATTTGAGTTAGCTAGAATAAGATACATGCATGTTAAAAGCACGTAATGGCTCTCGGGGCACGCATGACTGAGAGCTTGATGTGTGGATAAATAAATCTTCATGGGTTTAATAGCTAAATTTATGTTTACAATTAATTTTTACTTACATTTTTAGATAACTTTCAAACAAAACAAATAAAAGAAAAGAGAGAGAAATTAAAAAGAAAAACAGATCAAGAGAGAGGAAGAAGAAGAAAAAATTAATTAAAAAGAAAACAGAGAAGAAAAACGTATTGAGATAGAGAAAGAAGATTTGAAGAAGAAGAATATACAATTTTGAGATATGAAGAAAAGAGAGAAGAAGATTTGAAATAAAAAAAAAAAAAAAAACATATTTAAAGGAAAAAAACCAGATATGAAATAATAAAAAAAATATATTTAAAGGAAAAAAACCAGATATGAAAAAAAAAAAAAAAAGATACAACTTTGAGATACGAAGAGAGAAGAAGATTTGGAAAAAAAAAATCATATTTAAAGAAAAACGCAAATTTGGAGCAATGAATCATGAACAAAAACTCAATAAAATTCACCCTCATTTGAAAGAAATAAAAAGAGAAAGAGAAATGGGTGATTAAAATCAATATTATGTTTATTCCATATAATAAGCTTGTTCTAATAAAAAAGATTAACTTATTTTTTATTAATATTTTAGAAATCAGTATCGTTGCCCCTGACCCCCCGTTGTTCGCAAGGCAAGCAATTTCTTCTTCTTCTTCTCTTTTTATCTATTTTTTTTTTAATTCATGAAGTAATTGTTGGTATTAGCTTCTGTCTGGTTTTAATTTCTGGTATTTTTTTCCTTCTATTTCAATAACACTATTTTTCTTCATTTTTTGGGTTTTTGTTGCTTTTTTTTTTTTTTTTTTTTTTTTTTTGTTTTTTAAGGTGGATTGTCAAGAAATTTTTTGGGTTTTTTCTTTTTGTTGTTCAAGCAAAGTATTTCATTTTTTTTCCCAGGGAAAAAGCATCCCTTTTTTTTTCCCATGAAAAACGCATCCTTAAGCAAACTTTCATAAATTTGGCTATCGAACCCTTAAAAATTTATTTGTCTACATCAATCCCTCAATCATGCGTCTTGAGAGTCATTACGCGCTTTTAACACACATATCTTACTCTAGCTAACCTTTGTTTAAAAGTCCTTGTCTGAGGAATTGATATAGACAAATAAATTTTCAGAGGCTCCATAACCAAATTTATAAAAGTTCAAAAGTTTAAAAATACGTTTTGCCTAATATATCAGGGAAACATATTTGAAAAATGGTGGAAGCAGAAACTGCATCATCTCTTTGAAGAATACTAATAATGCTAAATATAGTATTGAAAAGGAAAAATATCTTTTTCTCCACTAGTTAGTTATATTGGACATCTATCCATTTACCCCTAATGAATAATGATGCAACAAACTAGTCCAGACCATTCCCCTTTCCTGTGTCTTTCAAGTTTCAAGATAAACAACACGAATTCGCCGTCCACTTCAAGCATATGCCTATCATACTTGGACTGTCCTCTGATAGTTCTAATTATACAAGTGCCTAATCTACTAAGGTAAATCACAGTAAAAATATCAAACCAGATATCATATTTTCAAAGCACAAGGTGAATCTGAGTTGTGTTTCACTCCATCACTTCCTAGTAACATTACCTACAATTATTGTCTAATGAGGTATTTTTTATGTGTGTATATATATATATATATATATATATATGAATATGAGTGTATAGAATATGCAATACTTTCATGCATCCATGTATAAAGAAGCATCCACCCTTACATTCTTTACCTCTATTATTTTTTTTTTTCTTTTGATCCCAGATATTACTCAAGTTACCTTGCAGTATATATGGAGGATCAAAGGGGGCATATTTCCAACATGGCTAAGTACCATCAAGTTTACAATATCAAGTAACAGGCTGACATTGCCCCTTTCAACCTCAATGAAATGAGGCCTCCACCAAATGACCCACTCAGAATACTATCCTGTTCATAGGAAGGGGAGCAGAAAGGAAAAGGGCAAAAGAAATACGGAACAAATTCAAGCAGGGTGCATACCAGAGCAAGTGAGCAACATTCAGTCTATACATACTTCACATCCTCTCCACTGATAGGTGATTGATGATCAAAGGTTTCTTCCTGTTTTGGAAACAAAATCAAGCACCGATAGAACCAATGCTGTCCCGGAGACTGCTTGGTTTTCTCTTCATACCCAGCATTAATTGCTCACGACAACTCAACTCAATCCTTTGGTATTCCAAACTACAAATGACCCCCTTTTCCTGAATTCACATGGTCTAAAACCAGTCATGGCCTTCCCCATCAAAGCCATAGCAGCAATGCTTGGAAACTGCTTCTTCTGGAAGTCATCCAGCTCTGACTTTGAACTCTTTGGTTCACAAACCACCACAGCTTCCAGCTTCTTTTTAGAAGATACAGCTGGTTTATGACACCACCTTTGGATCCAAGCATGTGAAAGTGTTATGTCTTGACATTTCATCCCTGAATCAGCAGAAGAGGATTCACCATTCCTCAGTAACTCTGCAGCGTGATCTATTAACATCTGTTCTTTACCATGAGACTTGTTCATCTTTGGTTCTGAACTAGTTTTGCTACAGTTAAGTATTTTGCTGAAGAACTTGTTAACTTTTTCATGGGAAGAGGCTTCCCCCATTTTCGAGCTCTTAGTACCATGACCAAAAGAACATGAAGCACTTGGTTTGAGACGTTTAACCCACCTACTGCATGGATCCAATCCCAATGGATCATCAGCACAGGTAATGGATTTTGAACTTGTAGGATGTTCAGCGTGGGAAAGGAAGTGTTCCACATCCAAACTCTGGGTTCTTGAGACGCTTGCTTCTCCATCATCTGCTAAACTTGTCGCACCAGGTATTACAGGAAGTTCCTGGTTAATATCAGGTAACTCTATGTTTGGCAGTCTGTCTCTACTCTCTTCTCTGACTGAAGCTATTGCAGCTTGAGATGTTGATGATTTTTGGGTCCCCTTGATGTCCTACAAAATTCATAACTGATGAATGATTATGACTAAGAACAGTGGCATCCAATCAGTTAACTCTGAATTTCTAATATGCCAGCAGATATAAACACTGCATGTGGCCAATAAAAGCACACGTCACAGGATAAACATACAAGCAAATAGCCTAAGCCTTTGACCCTAGAATTTAACCTTTTTGCGTTTTATCAATGCAAGCTGTTTTGAAGGGCCCAAACATAATATGAGACATTTTGCTCTCCTTAATGTGAGACACAAGTGTCAAGGTCACGATATATGATAAGAACTATTTGTACTTAATGAAGTAGAAAGAAGAGAAAAATAACGAGCTTAAAGGCCAATTTTACTGAAAAGAACATTAAGAACCATCGTTAAAGTAAATGGACACACATTTAAATTAAAAAAAATACAAAAGAGCATAAAATGAATTAAAAAAAAAAAGAATAATTTAGCCTTAAAACAAACTAATAAGCTAAAGAAAAAATGCTAAGGTGGTTTTGTTTTTAGGTTTAATTCAATCCAATTATTTATTTATTTATTTATTGTTCAAAATGATCAATGTTGCACTTTGCAGATAGGATGAAAAATAACAAGATATTCATGTGATGAGCTATTAAAGCATATGCTTCACCTGGCTTTTCAAAGCCCCTATATGCACTTTAGGTTCACCTCACATTCAGGCACACCTCCAGGCTCCAGGGCATGCTTCTATTGTGTATTTAAAACATAGATTATGACATTCAAATACTTCAATCATTTTAATATTGAGTACTAAAATATGTTCACATGCATTTATACACCAGCTATATGTTTGTATGCAATAGTTTTCACGGTCAAGCAACTCTCCAGTCTAAAAACTGGAGAACATCATTATCAATGAACACAGAAACGTACAAATTGCCATAAAGTAACAGATGATTAAATATATAAGATAGCTGCACAAATACGTCTTGTTGGACAACTTTTAAAGCCGAAAGTAATGATTCACCATATTCCTTTGATTGCAACTACCATGCTAAGTAAACTTTTTGGCCTTGAACCAAAGAAAAATTAAACCAAATTTATTGTCTTTGAAGAAACTTCCAGAAAACATTTTTTTTAACATTTTTTTTACACCACTATCTGTTGATAATGTGAGTGATTTTCAGGGAGCACTTGAGGGGACACAGTAGCAAAATGATTAAAACATAACCAATGTTACCTTATTTGAAACGGATGAAGCCACACCTGCAACAAAAAAAACAAAAAGGGGACTTACATAAGTACTACATTTAACAACAGTACTAGATCAAAGTAGAACCATCTATATTTTTTATCATGATTTTCTATCTTGTGTTGCAAAACATAGAAACATAACAACAGTACTAGATCAAAGTAGGACCATCTACATTTTTTTTATCATGATTTCTATCTTCTGTTGCAAAACATAGAAACATATCTATGTCACATGATACAAAAAAACACCTAGCTTGTCATGAACATATGAGATACAATTGTGCACATACCAGACAGATGGTTCACCAGGATTGTATCCATGTCCATGGTGTCAGTTTCCGCTGATGATTCATTCTTTAAATCAACTGCAGAAGTGTGGACATTTTCAATGTTTTCTTTTCCTTCACTCTCTGTGGAGCTGTCCAGAGGAAGCAGCTTCAATCCTTGCTTAACATTGAAACCAAAATCTGGAGCTAAGCTCAGGAGTTCACCCACAGGTTTGCCTTTAAACTTGGATATTGTGGACTCTCTGAACAATTGACCTCCATCAGATAAGTTTACATCAGTCTTTTTTGTGATCAAGAAGTGATGAGTAGTTTGAGAAAACTTTGGAGGACCTCTAATAAACTCTTTTACAGAATCTATAGTGGTACATATTCTCATAGTCTCAACATCATGAAAAGAAGAGGGAATTCTCGGTAATTCATAAGATCCATGATATAATCTTGCTTCTGGAGGCCTGGTCTGGTTACTGAACAATTTAACGTTAGAATGAGTTGGCATCATCTGGAGCTGTTCACCAACAAAGTCTCTAAGCTGATTATTGCTCGTTGAGGGATCATGTATTAATAAAGCAGCACTGTTATTCATTTCCTTCTCATGAACCAAAAGGGAACTGCTTGGTCGAGTAGTATAGTCTTGCCAATGGATAAAGGGCTCAGTTGGAGTACTTCCGCCATTAAATTCAGATGGCACAGTTCTAGAAGTTGATCCCAAAAACTCATCCTTAATAGGTGCTGAAATTTCAAGCAATTTATTTGACGTAACCTGCTGCTCTGGATTTGATGTGATGCCTTCATGCTCAAACTGAGATTCCATTGATTGAGTTTCTGTTTTGGAAGGTGCCCACTCAAGCATTGAGGGTAAGTGGTTGTCAGTTCTACCTAGAGAAACATCACATCCAGAGGTAGGACCAATTTGTTGTCTTAAGACTCCTTCATGATGGTTAGAGGATTCCCTTTCCCCATTCTTCAGAGGAAAAATACTTTCTTTTTTCTTAAAAGATTTGAACATTGGAAAATGCTTCCCTTTGAATGCTTCTTGTCTCAATTTTTTTGAACTTGTTGAATTCTCATTTATAAGGGCTTTATGCATTTCTCGAAATTCTTTCACAAATTTAGAGCTGCCTCGTTCTATCTCTGACCCGCTAAGTAAAGTGTGATGCTTAGTTCTGTGACTGTCTTCCCCAGAGTCATGACGAAGTGACAACTGATTGCGAGTGTCATTGACTGGCCTATAACTCGTGTGTGTCCAGTGAGACATCCAAACTGATTGCTGAGGCTGAATGCACTTTTCAGGGATTTCATCCTTACCATTATCTGATTGCATGGCCTGATCCGACATGATAAGGTAGAATTGGTGAATTATGTTTCTGACGTATTACAATCCCTCAAATGTTGATCAAAAGTCACCTGAAGTTGCAGTCCAACAAGCATGTTAAAGCCAAAATTTTGACAAGTTTATAATTGCTCTACCAAGATAAAAAAGGAGTGAAAAATGACGGAAGGACGCTATTTAATTCTATTAGATGGATTATTATTATCTCAAATTTAGCATCAGCCTAGTTCACAAATAACAGATAGCAAAAGGACCATGAGACCATAATCACACCCCTTTTTTTATTTTCTTTTTTCCTTATAATTCACAAAACATAATCACACCCCATTCTTTCTTTACCAACTATATTGTTACAATTATGGCAAACCAGCAATGAAAAATTGACACAGCAAGGATTGAGAAATATACAGATGAAATTATAAATTATAGGACATTTGAAAAGCATCACAAGCTGAGTATAGGATTTGTAAAACTCCCCTTGTAGTTTAGAACAATCTTCAAAGCAATTCTCATATAACTTTCAGACTTTGAAAAACTCACCCCTTTTTTACAAAATCTGAACCAAAATTGACACTGTAAGGACTGAATTGAAATGGGAAGGTGTATGCAGTTCCATCAGTGAGGTTGAATTGAAACTCTCCGAAACTGCAATCTGTTAATTTTTAATGCACAAACTTACAGTATCAACTTGAAACAAACTACAAAATATAAAAATATCAAATCATGATCTATACTTCACCACAAAGAACTAATCCCCCATGTTATATTCGAAGAGACCAGATGTCAGATAACCAAAAGAAGCAAATGGGTTTTCTCTATTTTCAATTTAGAAAAAAAAGAAAAAAAAAAAAAAGCCCATATAAAGTTCAATTTTCAGTAGATTAGTCGTTAACAAATTCTCTAGCTATTTACAGATACAAGTTATATGGGGTAAAAATAAAAACAAAATTTCTATGTCAAAGAAGCTAATCATCTACAAAAAAAAAATTAAAAAAAAAAACAAAACAAAACAGCATCATAGTAACAGAATCTTACAAAGTGGAACTAAGAAACAAAGAGGAAGTAAAGGCACTGAAGTATCAAATACCCCTCCCATGGCCTAAACCACAGAGAAGAGACAAAGTGAGAAAATGGTATTAAAATCGTAAAAGTAAATTTCTGCTTTTCAACTTACTAACCAAATACGCAGTGAAATCCAGAGAAGATTAAAGAGCGACAGGAACACCGAAGCTGGCCCTGAATTGGGTTAGATCCAGAGATAGAGAAAAGAAAGTGAAGTCGTTTTTGGCCTTTTGTTTGCTTTTTGCCTTTATGTAGAGTATAAAAACTTTGGAATCTGAAAATTTGGGGAGTTTGTGGAGACGAGGTTGAAGAAGAAGAAGTATCAGAGAGCAGAGCAGAGCCGAGCTTAGCTATGTTTTCTCTTTTGTTGATTGCCTTTGAAGTTAGAACAGAGCAAATTTGATTAGCCACAAACTCACTAGCCGACAATGTACAAGAGGGGACCCACATCCGCACTTTTCGCAATTGCTATTGCAAGAGATGCTACTATATCCTAACTTTCAATAGCAGCTAATCGGTTAATGGAATTATTAATAATTTTAATAAATATTTTTAATTATAAAAAAAGTAAATATTTGTAATTATAAAAATGAGTTAAATAATTAATCAGCACAAATATTAAATTGAAAAAGTTAATAGAAAATTATAAAAAATTAAGAATCATATTTTTGAATTGAAGAACACAAATATTAAAATCAAATTCTCCTCTGCTGATCCAGAGCATAAAATTTATAGGGTAACTTATCATTTAATCCCTGATATTTAATTTAATTAATTAACTCGTCCCCGTTTTTTCAGAAATTAATTAATTAGTTTCTCAGTTTTGATTTTGTCAGACTATTTAATCCTTTCGTCCATTTTTATATTTTTTTCATTAAATTTATGAAAAATGACTAAAATGCCCTTGTATATATAATAAATATAATTTTACTTTTATTATTTATAATTTTTATTTTTAAATAATAAAATTATATTTATTGTACATACAAGGACATTTTAGTCATTTTTTATAAATTTAACAAAAAAAAACATAAAAATTGGACGTAATGACTAAATAGTTTGACAGAACCAAAACTGAGAGACTAATTAGTAAGTTTCTTAAAAAGTTGGGACGAGTTAGTTAATTAGATCAAAATTCAGATATTAAATAGTAATTTACCCAAATTTATATTATAAAAAAAGTGTTCACTTTCTCTTTCTCTCGAACATAGGGGTGACCGAAACTGAAAAATTGAACTTACTGGTTTGATTTAGTTTGGTTTGATTTTTTAAACTTCAGTTCAATTTGATTTAAACATTTTAAAATCGAATTAAATTTCAGTTCAGTTCGGTTTTTACCCAAAAAATTTCGGTTAAAACCAAACTGATCAAACTTTATATATATATATATATATATATATATATATATATATATATATATAT
>CATKHJ010456695.1:0-10651 GCA_949750685.1 Vernicia montana
CATTCCCCACACACCCTATTCCTATTCTCTTAGTCTTAGTTAGCCCCCCTTCCTTGACTCGTGGTACCTAGACACTTTGAATCAAGTCAAGGCTAGGACCCTTAGAAAAAGCGAAATCACCTTCTATGATGGGCAATTGAATCTATAGAGTCAGAGATGCGGAGTTTGCCGGTGGATGCAGAATGACCGGTGTTAGGACTTTGATAAGAGGTGCGACAGCGCTTTTCACAGTGAAGACTTTTCCTCTAGTAGCCATCTTGAACTTTCTTTGGCCAAAAACGTTTCTTCAGTTCAAAAAAAAAAGCCATAAACCTTCTCCAAAGATTTTAAATTAACTGACACGAATGAAATAAAAAAAAAATTTTAAAAAAAAAACACAATAGTATAGTATCTTCTCTACTTCATTGTTTTGCTAGTTTATAGTAGGGAAAAGGGTTACCATTGTTATTGACCCTCCACAATATTTTTTTCATGCAAGACATTCAAGATGTTATGTTATGTTGTCTTCTCTTTGATCAATTCATATATTATATAGTATTATATATTGAAGCCTAGACTGGATGCATGCTTAAATTAATTTTTCTTTCCTCCAAACATGGATCTGAAATATTTTAGGCAACTGTGGGAAGTTTGAAGAAAGATTGCAGTATCCATGATCGATAATATGGAGGATCAAGGTTTGAGGACAAAGTGTCATATTTGTCACAGGAAAAGAGAGATTGTATCACCAAAATAGTTAACACTTAGCAGAGACTAATAAATGTCTGTCAAATGATCACAGGAAAAAACAAGAAAAGAAAAGAATGTGCCAAGCTCGATTTGTTCTAACATTGAACCCAGCCCAATCAGTGAAATAGCTTGCCAAATCTAGGCCGTGCATTTGTGGGATCAAGACCTCAGTTCCATTTTGGTTCCATTATAGGCACTAGCCACTGGCTATAAGTCCAAATAGTTAACTTCACTAGTCCCACATCCATACCCCACAAGACCCAACTTGTGACCTAACCTATATCCATTTGGCAAAAAAAGACCTAACCTATATCCAAGATATAGAGCGATTTTAGAAATTGAATGATGGAGCTGAAGCTTGCGTTTGTGGCTTTCAATCAGATCACATAATTGAAATGAAGTAATAGAGTTTACCGCTTCATAGACCCATAGTAATGTGTATATTCCACCATTATTATTAAAGAAAATATAACGTCATTCTTCAAAACAAGCAGTGATAGTGTTCATTTATAGCAGTCTAAATGCAGATATAAATTGATCCCACAGAAGCTGCACGAGCAAACAGGAATAGAGCTAAAATGCTTTCTCTCGCATTACTGTGCAAGTATGCTCTTAGTAAAGTTCCAAGAAAGTTCTACTTTTCTGGCCTGAAGGAACGCAAGAATCATGCAGCAAGGCTCCAATCTGTGTGTACGGTATCATTTGTTACTTCAAAATCTTCGAAGCATCTCTGCAGGATGACAATCCAGTTCAACTTGAGAAAAAACATCAACGTAACAAAAAAAATTTCTAATGTAAAATATATATATATATATATATACATATGATGGAACAGTAAAAAATTTACCATAATTCAGAAAGATAAATGGATTAGGAACGATTAAAGTTACTGATCTTCATTGTACTTTAAAATCAAGTGGAAAACTAGAATAACCAATTGCAAGTACCTCTAGTCAAATGCATAAGGATCATCTGCATATGGATTCAGTGACCCTTCTGAAAACAAATCACCTATGTTTGAAGGATGTGAATGACCTCCTCCTTTAATTCCCTGCATAAGAAACATGTGTTTAGAATTTCAAAGATGCAGAATTAGGTAAGTATGTCATATTGTAATTCAAACAATCCTAGAGATCCTTCTATGATGTCCCAATCCCACTACCATATAGTTTGCTACTTTGCTTTATTTAAAGATTCTATTATATCTTTTTTCCTCCCTCAAACGTCTTAGTTTATGTGTTCACGCTCTCCAAGATGCCATTTTTTTTATATAAAATATGTATCATTCTGAAATGAAGGGCACCATGCTATGCAACAAAACGCATTTTCATGACCAACTAATGCTGTATAACTCGATGGAGCACATGGAACTTGATTCCTCACAACTAAAAACATTCATGCCGTTAGAAGCACCTTACATGAAAAAGAGAGACAAGAAAGAAAATTTTACTTTCAGGCCAGCCTCCTTTAGGTAGATCATTAATCATAAGCTTTAATGAAATATGGGCATTAGATAGTAAAAGTGTTACTGATTGATCAACTAATAGCTCAGCCAATTTAGATAAACATTTGTTGTACCAACTGGGAAATCAAAGTCCAGTCAATTATGCTAAAAGGGATAAGATGCCAAATACTTCTGAAGAAAACAAAGTATTAAAAGGACTGAAATGAAGAAATAACAAATTCGGGAACTAACAACCTGGCTATGGGTTACCTTAACAACACTTCTAGGAGTTCTGGCCTTTGGTGTACTCATCTTTTTATGTTTCCTTGGGTCCTGATGTAACACAGAAAAGGAAATCCAGAATTAGGAGCTATAAGCTGTAAAATTAAAGGCCCTTCAATAGTAGAGATCAACTTATTCATGCAGGAAATTCACATGCATGTGCAGGGGCTTCTAAGGTGAATACCTCAAACATGACTGTACTTCTAGTCTTTTTTCGTTTTGTAATTGTTCTTCCATTAGTAGTTTCAACTTCATATTCATGGTGAGTTACCTGGCATACCATAAAATAATAAGAGGTGGGGGCAAGAGATAAGAAATGGCTCAGTAGTTGGTAATACACCAGAGAAAATAACAATACATTGCAGGAGAACTTGATGAAAAGGCCAAGTATATTTTACCTTCTTGTGATGCTTAGGGATGCTCATTACACTTCCAGTGTTAACATTCTCTACTCTCTTCAATATTTTTGATACTGGGGTTTGTGTTTCCCCTGGGAAAGGAAAGTCCTACGAAGGACAAAAAAACTATGAACTTTGCTAAGGTTCCAATTATTATGAATAGAGGAAAAATGATATGATGGCCTTTGTCACCTTTTCTCTGTTTTCCAACCTTACCGGTGCACATTGACTTCTTTTTCCGTCACCAGGGTCTTTCATCTTGATTGATGAAACGGAGTAATCCTGCAACATAACAAAATTTCATCATATTTTCAGAAATTAAACTAAATGATTTTATAAAATAGTAATAAAAAAAAATGGTCTTCTGAACGAATTGAAAGCAAAATTATATGACATGCTTGTCCACTGGACATATAGCTCATGAGAAGTATTTTATGTACATACAAGCAGTTGAGATAAAGTTTTGCAGACAGTGCAGCAGAACAACAGCATAAGATTCAAACTTGAAGATGCATGGGAACAAGACAGATATTTTCCATTACCACTGAATATATGAAATGCATAAAAAATAAATTACTTTGTCAGAGAACATGACTAGCATTCTTAATATATCAATGCTTGAAGACAGAGAAACTCAAACCTTCACATATGTTCACAACACTTATCAGATATTTTCTAATTTTATTGGTACATTGACCATCCGTGGGAATTCCAATGGGACAGATCTTGGTTTTGTAACTGTGTCTGTGTATGAGGAGGGGAGGGAGGGAAAGAGAAAATTTTGAAATAAGCAAGCCAACCTTTTTCGAAGTCACTTCTTGGTCATCTTGTGGTTTATCACCCATCACTTTCCACTGCAACTGCAGCAATGTCCTTTGCCTTTCTTCCTGCAATCTACCATAATCAAACCAAATCCAAGGCTCAGATAATGTAATATGACATAGCACTTCATAGAAATGCATGCCTTGGACTTCTGAAGATCCAATTCCTCTTGCAGCCTCCTGCACTCATCTTCATGCTGACACCTTAGAGCTTTCACTTGAACTTCATGTTCATTCCTAAGTTGCATCGTTTTCTGAAAAAATTTGGAAAAAAAAAATAGCATTGAAGTATTTTAATTGCAAGTTAACAGATTTTAAAGTTATAAATACCTCTCTCATCTCATTTTCAGCTTGAAGTTGGGCACGCTTTAGCTCTTCAAAGTGATTAGCTTTCAGACTCATTTCCTTTCTATCATGCTCCTGCTGAATGTGCAAGACCTGCACATGAGCAGGATGAAGATTAACCAGCCATGAAGATTGACAAAACAAGTAGATCAAGTCTGTATTTCCAAATAAAGTTCAAATTCAGCAAGGAGTGGACAAAAATATACCTCAGAAATCAGTACCTCCGACAATAAACAATAGGAGCCATAATATAAATAGTAGCAGGTTAATCTTAACTATCTTACACTAACTAATTTCATGGCTGCTCAGGAATTGCAAACAAACATATGAGATCAGCTGAGTAACAGTCCTCAAGACTAACAGTGACATGCATGAAGCTTTTGAAAAGCTTGTCATGGAAGCAGTAATGCAAATTTTGTGAATCTATATAGAGGTTTCCACAGCAAATAGAAAATTTGTTTTCTGTCTATTTTATTTTAAATATAAGACAGATAAAAAAACTCAAGGTCATTGAATGCAACAAATGCAGCAAATAGAATAATGAAAATTCAGTTTTAAGTTTGCAATAATATGAGAGGTGCTTACTAGAGCAGCATGTTCCTCCTGAATATGTGTCAACTGCTGCTTTGATTCTTCTTTGAATTCTGCAAGATTCTGCTTACATTTTGTTTCCATTTCTAGCACCACATTGTCTGCCTGGAAATCAAACATATTAGGAGCATGATTCACAGCTAAGCTTACCAAAACAGGCGTTAAGTCTGAGCAAACCTTTTCTTTTTCCATGTTAACAATCTCAAGCTTCTCCAACTCATATTTCTTCCTGATGTCATTAATTGCCTGTCAAAAGTGGTTGTGTCAATATGAATATACATGCCCATGTTATTAAGGATTCACACAAGATAAATGGTAAATGATAAGTTGATAGCACCTGATCATTCCTTTGAGATATTTCTTTCAAATGTCTTGATAATTCCAATTGTTTGCTCTCTAGCATCAAATCATATTGCCTCTTTGCTTCAGCGAGTTTACTTTCAGCAGCAGTCAAAGATGCCTGACTCTGCAACAATATACAAAATCCCAATACCTCAGCAAAGGGTGTCAGAATCCCATAAAAGTTATTTACTTTATCCATTCTCATACCTCATTGATTTGATCTTCCAACTTCTTCTCTCCGTCCTTGTATTGCAGAAGTAGTTGTTCCTTCTCCTCTAATATGCTATGAAGCTGGGCTACTTGCTTCTCTAGTGAATCTACATGTTGGTCATGCTTCACACTCTCCTTTTGCCAAGAAGCTACATCTTCTGATTTTTTCCTTACTTCTGCCACTAATTTTTCAGTAATATCTTTGTTTTCCATTTCCAATGTGGAAGTTTTCAACAACAAATCTTGCTGCAAGATATAAAAAAAAAGGTGGGGGTGGTGAGAATATGAGCAAAGCATGCTCAGACATAGCTTACAGGAATGAAAATTAACTAGTGCAAACCATTTTATTCTCAGATAATCTTGAACTTTCTGATAAAGCTGCAATTGTCTCCTCCAATTTGGAAACTAACATCTCTGTTTCATTCTTCTTGGACAACAGCATTTCAGCTTCAGACTCTAATCTTTGAATCCTCTCTCCTGCTAAACGGCATTCCTCAGAAACCTGTGCCATAACATACTCTTGGGCTTTCTGAAGTTCAATGATCTTATTGTTCAACTCCTGGGTAACCAACAGCAGGGCATCTTTTTCTGATGTGATACACAAGAACTTATCATGCAGCTGATCATACTGTTTTTGAGCATGTTTAGCAGCAAGGTCTCTCTCCTGTTGGACCAACTTAAAGCAAGTGTCATAGAGAGAGTTTAGATGGTCAAACTTCTCAGTAAAAGTCAAATTTTGTCTGTCCAATTCAACCAAATGTGCAGCCAATATATGAACAAAGCCTTCAAGATTTTTTATCTCCTCTAGCAACATAGCCAATTTATTAGCAAACTCATTGCTGCTAAATTGGAGGTCATTCCTTTCTTTCTCCAAGTTCTCCCGGGTAATAATCAAATGTTTGATTTCATCTTTCTTCAGCCCCAACTCAAGGTTCATCTCCTCTAATTTAGAATTCAAGCTCTCTGTGGCCAATCTATTAGCTGCTACAGTTGCCTCAAACTTCTTTAGCATAGCATCTGCATAATAAATATATAAATAAATAAATTACCCAGATCCCTTTAAAAAGCAACTCTCTAATCAATTAATTTTTTAATCAGGCTATAAAATGTAACCGAAATTCAATCAAAGAACTCAATGGTAAGAAACTGTTTTGGAGAAGTGCAAAAATTGACATGAGCCTGATAAGGTGTGCCCTTAGTCCTTAAGCAACATAATCAACCAGACAATATTTTACAGACTCTCTAGCTGAAATATCTTGTCATCACTATAAAGAGAACCTACCTTAACACGCATGAAATTTTCATGAAAAGTTGTGTTGTTAAGCATATCTTTTTGCCATCCTAAGAAGTTAGTGAAATGTAAAGTACTAGAAATTCATCATGACATGTATCAAGCATAATTCCGGAGTGAACTGATGAGAAGGGCTTGAAGATTTCATTCCGATGTTCTTTTTTTATTTTTTTTATTTTTGTTCTTGCTGACAATCACGCTAGGGGAATCAAAACGCTATAAAGGTTTGATCCAAATTACTAGCATCCCTCGTGTGATGTCAGAAGAGTAGATCAATCCACCTCCAGGGAAAGAAAACTCATAAACTACAAATATAACATGAATTAAGAAAAGTGAAGGCAGAGGTGTCATTGTTCAAAGCTGAGAAACTTCTGGAGAGACTAAGACACAAGAAACAAACCAAGTTTGGAGCTAAGACAATGCTGGAGGATAATTAACATTACAATTAAATCACAAAACTGGCAAAGAAAGCACTATATCCAAACTGAAAGCCAAATTCTTCAATCTGAAAAGATAAATGCTTGTAGCGGAAATAGGGGACAATATCCTAAATGAGTTTTAAGCATTAGTAAATAATAACAATAGTAATTCTTTTTCAATTTAAGCCAACAAAAGTATCTCCATCCTTTTTGGTTAAATTACTTACCAATAACAACAAGAATAACAATAATAATCCATATTCAATTTAAGTCAACAAAGCTCAATCCAAAGATGACTACAAATATGAAGATAATGATGATGATGATGACAAAATCATGTCCAAAGATGATGGTTTTCTAATTTGACATAAGCGGCTAATGCCTATAAACATAATCATAATACAGGTTACATGCCTGACATGAAGCTTCTCTCATTTGAGGCATAGATTGAAACATATTATTTGCAACCAAAGTTGTTTACAAGCATAAGTTTCACTTCTTCTGTGATTAAAAGTTTTTTTAGAAACATAAATTACCATAATAAAGTTATTATGCAGTCAGCATAATCTATTAATCTGTAAATGAGCAAACTGGATGATTAGACTTCTGATAATGTTATTTACCTTTTTGTTCTATGAGATTAGCCGTTCTGCACTGTTCCTTAATGTAGATCTTATTCCTTTCCTCTTTTTCCATTTCAAGCTCTTCCAGTTCCTGCTCACCTGCATTCAAAATTCAAACACATTACAAGAAGGAAATTCAAGTCCCAAACAAACACAATCCTATGGCATGTTCTTCTTCTCTCTCTCTCTCTCTCTCTCTCCGTTTTTTTGTCCTTTTTTTTTGGGTATAAACAATCCTATTGCACTTCACAAGTGATTCAACACTGAGTTCATGTTTGTTAATAGCACTCGAAACATCACGCTCTACATGAACAACTAAAAACAATCCTCATCTTAGAAATGGAATAGCTTTTTGCAGCAATCTAACACAAATGGCTTACGAGTTTTAATAATTTCCTCTGCAGAGCCTAATTTCAGAGACAGTCCATTCAGCTGTTGGTTCAAACTATCAATAGCATTTGAACTTGCAGATAGTTTGCTTTCAAAAACCTCCTTATCTTTTTCACCTGCGGAAACAAGTTAAGCACATATTAATGTTGATTACAAGAACAATAAAGAATTCTGATACCACAACTGAAAATACTACATACCATCATGAACCTGACCAGCTAAGAGCTGCAAAGTTTCAGTCAGTTGATCACACAGAGTCTTAGTTGAAGAGAACTTAGACTCCAATCCTTTCCATAGTTTCTCATCCTCTTTCTGCTTTACTTGAAGCTTAGCGTTTTCATTGAAGGCATTTTGCAACTTTTCCTCTAACGTACTAATATGCTCCATTGATTTCTTCAGCTTAGAGTTCTAAATTAATCAAAATTTTCAATAAAATCACCATTTAGTTTCATGTTATCAATAAATTCCAGTACCTTATCCCCAAAAACATATTCCTAATTACCATGGAGAGCATAAAAATAATTGAACCTAATTTTCAGGAAGTAGCACCAAGTTACATAAAATGTTTTTTCATTACTTGAGGATGCATCAATTACCATATGTATACACATACAAAATGACTAGGAGAGATTAGATCCATATAGCATAGACGAATACACCAGATATACATACAATACATAAATGAACATACACGCATATTTACAGGCGCACACAGGCTCAAACAAACACATATGGAGAGAGAGAGAGATTCATATATATTACCGCTATTTCCAGATCAGTTTTTACGGAAGCTTGGTCTTTGATCAATTTCTCTGCAAACAAATGGATCAACGACTTAAATCAGCCAGAGAGTACAAATTTCTTTGAAAAAACAAAGCAAGTAACTTAAAATCGTCGATCAAAACCTGCAGTGAGCTTCAAATTGGCGAAACTCCCCGATGAAATCGAGTCCGAAGATGGCCGTGAAGAAAATGAAAGGTTTTTCGCCGATCCTAATACAAATTCTGATGGCGATTTGAAATGATTCAAGCTCTTCAAGCTTGGAAACCCTAGCTTTTGCATCTTGAAATCGAAGATTGATCGATGAAAAGCCTAGAAATTTGTGGTTGAATCTCCTTATATCCCTCGCGCTCTGAAACGAACTCTCTCTCTCTCGCTGCCGTTGGAGTTTCTGAGCAACCAGTTGTAATGATTTGGGCGCCAAATGACGTGGTATTTATAGGAACGTAGTGGAGACTATAGAGCATAGAAGGCTTTTTTTTGGCAAATTACTATTTCATCCCTATCCTTTGACGAAATTACAACCAATTAAAACACATAAATTCAATTTAGTTAATTGTTTTTGAGAACTCAATATTACTAAACTAACTTTTATCATTTTAAGAAACTATTATGGATAATACTATTTTTTTTTCAAATTCAGCCCGGTTTTAGAATCGATAAAGACAAAGGATCACGGATTAAAGGTTCAATCAGAATCGAACTGAAATTTTAAATAATATTTATTATTTATATGTTAAAAAAATATAATACACATATAATTAAAATTAAAGAATGTAACTAGAGCAATTAATGAACATTACTTAGAATAAATATGAATTTGAAACCATTACTTAGAAAAAATTATAGTAAATTAACTCATTAAGTAGTCATTTTGAGACTCAAATTCAGGTGATTTTCACTACTCGGTAGTGGGAGATCTATTCGGATTTGTGTTCTCTTGAGATCTATTCGGATTTGTGTTCTCTTACGTAAAAAATAATATTCATATGCTCAAAATAATGAATGAGTGAATGATAATTTGAAATTTAAAGTAAACCCTATACTAAAGAAAGCGAGTTATCCCACATTAAAAAAATGCAAAGTTTGAATGAGATATATATTTAAAAACTCCTCCATTCAATGCTAAAAAAGTAACCAATAAGACTATCTCTAACGCGTGTGAGGTGCAAATCCACATTATTAAGCTTAGGTTCAATGTATGAACGCGCGATCTGGATACACGAATGTCAGACTAAAATGGGTTGGCTCGTGCTAACTTAGGTTTTGCAATTTTTTTTTATTTAATTCAATCACAATGTATTTTAATTTGGTCCAAAAAAATTTTTTTTTAATCCAATCACAAAATAAATGCAAAAAAAAAAAATATCGCCCAAAAAAATCCATTCGAGCCGACCGAGTCACCGGTTACTATGTCGGGCCACCAGATTTTTCTAAGTTTTCACTCAAGCCGGGTATGAAATCAGTACTGAATTGGCCTGGCTTCATAAAGGGAAAAAAAAAAAAAAAAAAAAACATATATAGAGTTGTTCTTTCTTAAGGAAATGGAGTTGTTTTTTTATGTGGCAATTGAAAAGGAATTTTGTATTTTTATAATGCAAGGGCAATATATTTATGATTTAAATCATTTTCAATATATTATTATATATACTAAAATGCTCGATAACAATGACTTCTTAAATTTTTATTTTTTAATTTTAACTTTTAAATGGATTTCGTGAATTACTTGTTTTGGAGCAATAACTTTTTAAGTTTTTATTTTATTTTAACTTTCATATGGGTAATATAAATTTAATTATCTTAAAAATAATTTAAAATGAACATGTTTTTAATTATAATTGGATTTAGAATCTTTTCTTATTTAACTTGATTTTTAATAGATTATTTTTACCCACTTAAAATATTTTCATTGTACCAAATACCAACTTAGTTTCAATTTCAATATATTTATTTGCTCTTCTACTACTTATATTTCTCTTTACTCAT
>CATKHJ010456755.1:0-10131 GCA_949750685.1 Vernicia montana
TGTACAGATTACACCAATCCAGTCCTTCAATCATGCCATGATTAGTGTAGCTTTCTTCTATAAATACCTTGTAATTCTATTGTAAAACACACAACAAATATATACATTTATTCAATTATTTCTCTATTCTTATTCGTTCTAACAAAAGGAAAAAGTACAAAAAAAAAATTTATGATTTATCCATTTTGTACTTATAAATCTGTATTTTTTTTTTCTATAAAGAAAAACTTGAGGTTTATTCGTTAGTTGTTTAAAATCTCTGTAACTATCATCGATAGTCAATATTGATGTTGCATACATAGTCTATAATGACATGAAACTTGTGAACTTCTTTTTTTTTATCCACATAACTATTTAAAAAATATGAAGAAGTGAGACCTACAAGTAATACGTTAGATCATTGATTATGTCAGATCAACATTGAATAATAATATTAAGTCTGTGAATCCTAAAGTGTTAAATAAGCAAATTTCAAACCCTATTTTGTTAAAAAAAATTCACATACCCATAAATATAAAATGATTAAATCATATGATACTTTTTTGTATTTTTTTCTAAATAAAAATGTTACACTTTTAATTGTGTCATGTTACAATAATAGTATAACAATAAAATGATTAATTATAATCCGGCTAATTTATTAATCATGTTAATATACCTTAATTCTAATTCAGACATGTTTATTATACGTGTCATTTTTATGACCTTTTTTAATTCATTTAAATATATAAATCAAAATAAATTTTATTAAAATATGACACAAATATTTATTTTATTATAAATTTCAATATATTAATATGTTGAATCTTAATATATAATTAACTTATACAACAACAAGAGGAATTAATGAATTTCAATTAATTCTAACATATAAAATAAAGAGATTTTTACAGTATGAAAAGTAAATTAAATCTAATTAATTTAAAATTTTTCTTATGAATCTATATTTATATGTTATCTATGTGAATTAATTATTATAAGTATAATTTTTAAAAATAAAAAAAAATTACAATATAAATTAAATAACATTCGAGAAATTTAAATATATCATATATATTATATATTTCACATGTAAATACATTGGTAAATTGGTGATAACGTGTCGTCAAGTCAACCTTTTTATACTTTAATTTTTGACTTAAACGATTCAACCTAATTGTAATCCAAACTCATTTATACTCAATCCCAACCCATTAATTACCTGTAGTGCTAATGGGTCGTGTTAAAAATTGCGAGCCCCAACCATGGTATGAGATATAATGACGAAAATATCCTCCTACTTATTTTCTTTTCTTGCATTTTGAATAAGGATAATATTGTCATCTAATTACATGTGACTGTTTCTATTTTCACATCACTAGTAGGTGTATTGTAGAGTGCACAGGGGAGATCAGAAGGAGGTAGAGGATTGGCGTGAAGACAATGCATGTATCAAGCCAATGGCCATTAATTCTGGCCACCCAAACCTTTTTTTTCCAGTTGATTCGAATAGAATGGATCTCATCATTTTGAAAAACTAAGCCCTTTTCTTAAGAAAATGAATTCCTCTTGTCCAAAGGATAAGTCATTTTATTTTCACAAACTCTTTACAGTGAAAGATAAGTAAATGAATATGCATTTATCAAATAATTGCCAACAATGACCACTTATGAACACCACCGATTGCCGAAAATCAGTAACTTCTATCACGGATAACCGACAATCACCATGTTTATTATTTTTATTTTTTTCTTATATTTAATAATAAAATTTAAAAATATAAAATTTTTATTAATTTAAATATATTTAGTCATACAAATTAAAATTTTTAATATCTTAACCAAATAACTGGAAAATATTTTTTAAAGATAAATTTTTAATATCTCTAGAATAATATTTTCAAGAGACATTATTTTATGCGAAATGAGAAAAAAGAATTAATTATGGAAATGCCTAGTGTAATTACCGGTTCAACTCAGTTAACTATAAGAGAAATTTATAGTAACAATCAGTTCTGGTCAGATTTCCTATCCCATCTAATAACATCCAGTAAAGTCTCATTTCATGAAATGTACAACTAATTTTTCATTAGATTCAGTAGATTAAACTTTTCAAAGCTGCAAAAATGGCCAGTAAAGCAAGACAAAGCATTATAAACCTTTTAAGGATACATTTTTATCAGCTCATTAATTCAGTTAATATTGACAGAGGTCCGTGTATGCAATGCCCCACCTATTCATTTGAATCAGAATTAGATGGATATTCAATGTCTGCGACCATAATAATCTGCTTATCTTCAGTTTTGACTTTCTCTGCCTTTGTTTCCTTGGAATCCTTGGGAAGAACATTGCAGTTAATAGTGTGCCATACTGGTCTCTCTTCTTGGAACAATCTGCAGTCACAAATAAACGTAGCACATACATGAAATAGCATGCACATAATTCAGAGGAGAGAAACTAAACATTCTGTTAAGAATGAAAATAATTAAATGAAAAATTGGATGTGGGAATAGATCCCACATTGATTAAATATAAGATGTTGAATGAGCTTATATATAATTGGATTCTCTAACCTCAATAGCTAACTTTTGAGGTTGGCACTCCCATGGTTATATAAGCTCCCAACATTTCTTACATGGTATCAGAGCAGGTTCGATTCAAGGGAATCGGATTAAAAAGAATTAATGAAAAAGATAAAAGAATTGTGGGCTATGTTCTCAGGTAATCCAGAATCGAATTAAAAAGAATTAATGAAGAAGATAAAAGAAGGCTATGTTTCCAGGTGATCCGGAATCAGATTAAAAAGAATTAATGAAGAAGATAAAAGAATTTTGGACTATGTTTCCAGGTGATCCAGACGGAGTGTTAAGAATGAAAATAATTAAATGAAGAATTGGATGTGGGGATAGATCCCATATTGATTAAATATAAGATGTTGAATGAGCTTATATATAATTGGGTTCTCCAACCTCAAACCCATGATTATATAAGCTCCCAACATTTTTTACACATTCCCGTATTTATATTTTATTTCCCTCTTTCATCATTTGTTTTCGAGGAATCTGCTGCAGAGAAAGATATGTTTCTGAATGCAGTTTATTATTAAACTAAATGCAACAAGAATCCCATAATTGTACAGCAAACGAGTGCATCTTTAACACAAAAAAAAATTATAATGAAAAAACAGATTGCATATGCTATAACTGTAAGAAGCATGATAGTTTATGAACCAAAAATTTTTCAAACTGCACAAACTGCAGTATTCCATTTTTAGGTAATTTAATCATTATAAAGATCCTACCTAATTCATGCTAACATTTAGGGTATCAGCCCTTCATATGCAATGTATGGCACAAGATAATACGGGAGTTTTCTCAGAATGCAATGTTTAAAAAATTTAATAACACAGCCCAAAAAATAAATAATAGTAAGCTATGTATAGCAGCATTATAGTTCATTTTTGCCACCTTTTTTTTTAAAGACATACAATGCACCTATCTAAATTTTCAACATCAAAACTAGATTGGCTAGTTCTGCTCTCTAAGCAAAGACAATTTGTTCATCTACACCAATCAAATTGATGACTTTCAACTGCACTCATAGAAATAGTTTAGCAGTAAGTGTATATACAAACCCCCCAGCTCCCAATAAAAAAAAAATTCAAAAAAGAAAGATGGCCTGCAACTTTAGATAAATTTACTTTGCAAAGAAGTTACAGCTTAAACTGAAGGGATGGCCCTAGAGTTATTTTCAGAGCTATGAGCTTGCAAGTTCAAACCCCAATAAGCCTACTTAGCCGAAAAAAACAGGGGTGCTCAAACATGCTTTATATATTCCACTCTTAGCATTTAATGATAAAAGTTAGTACGCCTGAAAGATGTATCATGTCTTATCTAGCAGACTATCACCAATAGTTTTTACCTCAGCAGGAGAGAGAGAGAGAGAGAGAGACTTACGGGTGTTTGCAAAGCATTGGGCCTTGTATTGTAAGGGCATACTTGCAAGTAGAAAGCTCTGTGATAGAACTAATCATAGCTCTAGGCTCTGAGCATACAAATCTCACCTGCTCATTAGAATTGAAGGTAAAATAATACATAAAATACAATTATATATATACACAAAAATAACAGAAAGGCAAAAAGAGATCATTGCTTTAGTCTATACCTCAGTTTCGCGGGGCTGATTTGTAAGGTCACACATGGTTCCATTTGTATATTGATGAGCATGATACCTATAAAAGCAATTTAAATATTAGTTAATAACTTTTCTTCACTTTCCTTTGCCAAAAAGAAATTTCTCAATTTATTAAACTCATCACTACACGCCCATAACCGTGCATTCATACCTTTGAGATGCATCTTTTGAGCGAGGATCTTTCAATGTAGAAATATCAGACAGATTCTGGTTGTATGCAGCCGTGGCTCCTTCATCGTAAACACCCAAAACAAATTCCTGAACCACCTGTAATGACAGAACACATCTCACTGACGAAGAAGCTTAAGGTTCTTAATGAAACACACTTTTCCAAAATTATAACAATAGTAACAATTGACTAGTGCTAGCGTTATCAGTATGACAAGCACTACGTCAGAGACATAGCGGACTTTGGAGTTTGGACATATATGACTATCCAATCCAATTAAAATGTTAGCAAATAAATTCATTGCCTATGATATCAAACTAACCAGAAGTGAATAAAATTCATTCCACAAACATTAACATGCTTCCACTTATAAAAGCAAAGAAAGAATAATTGCAAGGTGACAAGAAGAAAAATTTAGAAATTAACATAAGAAAAGCTTAAAACATTCTTAAGCAGGTTACCTTATCATCTTCCAAATGGACTTGTCGTAACTTCTTCTGATAGCAGAATTCATAAGACCACCAACCCTCTTGCTGCACAAAAAACAAGCATTAAGTAACACATTGAAAGAGGCAAATTTGTTCAAAAAGTTATGAGAATTCATATAAGAACAGTTACTTGTAGTCTATCTAATTCCAACTAAGAAATAATGGTTGCTTGTAGTCATATTGTACTGAGAAGATGCTATTTAACATATGGAATGGTCAAGATAGTTGTTGATAGAAGATACTAACTCTGACAAAACATCGATCTTTCAACACTTCAAGCAGCTCATCTGGTGTTTTCAATTTGACCCTTTTCTCAGTTTCCACAATCATGCTGCTCATATTCAGCTGATTAACAGGTTTTCCACTCTTGGCTTTCTCCACCTTGGGCAAGTAACATAAATAATTCTGTCCATTTTTGTTGGGCACAACAACTGACTCCTGGTCCTCATCCTGCATTGTTGTTGGCATACATACTTAGGTCAAAACAAAAGCTACTGTTGTGCAGATAACATACAGAACAAATAAACCAATGCATAAACATGCAAGGAAATAAATCACAGGTTGTAGTCACATCAAAAGACCAAAGTGATAATTAGGTTGTTGTGGCAGCACGGTTTTCACCAAAGAAACTTACCAGATATGGAGAAAGACATCATGGCCAAAGAAAGGAAGTTAATATATTAACCTGAGCAGTTTAAAACCAGGATAGTAAGGGTGACTTACAATGCCTACAGTTATTCATGACAAAGTTAAGTATTCAGAAATCTGAAAGGGCTCTGAGTAGTATCAACCCTTTCCCTTTCTCATATGAAGTTTTGGAAATAATTCGTCATCTTACAAGATCAAAATACCAAACAATTTGTTTTCAAGCCATAAGTACTGTAACACCTACAAAAGTCCCAGTCAATATGCATAATGTAACACTCAATCTAACAACCCATGATATAAATACTTACATAGTAGTCAGAAGTTTGAGATATTGACAAACAAACTTGCGGAACAATAATAAGGACAACACAGATTAGTTGATGATTATGGTCTAAAATCAATATTCCCTATGATATATAGGTTATGAAGCAAATAAATGAGAATAAGCCTAAGCTTACTTACAGGATGAAAAGGTGAGTCTTCTGGATGCAACTCAATCTTATACTTTGGTTCACGAGAGCTGCGACTGAATGTACTGCCTGCCAATTGCAGAATGTTAAAGTACAACTGAATAGTGAATAAAAGACAAAGGAAGGGATCATGTCCTGAGGAAAATAGTGCAATTTGACAATTTTTCAGCAGGAACATGTAGATGGTGATTTGCCTATAAAGTCCTAAATAGATTAACATGCCAAACACAGGTACATATTACTGTCTCCTCATGACTGATAGAATGTATCAAAGAACGTTATTAAACTGCTAAGCTTTTACTGCCAGAGTACTCGGCATAGAATCAATGATGGATGCAGTACCGTTGAACCACTCTAGCACTAACATTCATTGTCTTTTTGAGGCTCATATTTTGCTAGAAATCTAGATCACCTTGCATCTCCTGACTGCATGGGATTGGATATGTATGATAGATTGAAATTTGAGATTATTTATACCAACTTTGAGCTTCACATCCACCCTCCATCTAAAAATCAAAATAGCTAGCGGGCAAAATTGACAGCAGCAAAGAAGCCTCTAAACAATTTTGACCCAAAGAAATGTTCCAACAAAAAAAGTTAACATGACTTCAAACCTTCTGTTCTTATAAAAGATAGCATTGTTAGCTTACACAATTTTATGGTAATGCTGATCACATAAACACTGAACACACTGCTATGATAAACTAAACCTATACGAATTGACAGAGACTTCAAACTAAATTCTCCAAAAGGCAATCAATGAATATAGCAACTTAAAGTATATTTTAATCTCTGAATACCTAGCCTTAGCTATGGAAATGGTGGGCATTGGGGTGTATGTATAACTATAAGAACTGTAAAATTCAATTCAGCTTCTCAGCAAATTCACAAACTACCATTACCAGCAATTATATATTCTCAATAATATCTTCAAATTCACTCACCCATTTATTAAGTATATCACTCTAAAAAAAAAAAAAAAAACCCAAATTAAGCTTCAAAATTTCACCTAAAATACCCTAAATAAAAACAGAAAACAGAAGAGAACTACAAAAACCCAAATAAAAACTATATCTATAAGACCCTTTGAGCTTACATTGATTAAAAAGAAATGAACGTTAGTTTTTAAAGAAGCTAAAAATTAACAAATAAGTATCAAGACTTACCCACTTGACCTGCAAAGATCTGATCGGCCAAAACATGGTTGCTTAAAGTGTATATAACAATAATTAACCATAAAAATCTCATCTTTGTCTATTATTGTCAATAATAATTAATTCACCTTCGAAATTGCACAAAAAATTTTGCAGTTTTTCTGGGTTTTGTTGAGAATCAAGAAGCAGTGCAATCCCTCTTGCGAGCGAGCTTGTATCTGGTGTTGTTGACGATGACACCCTCCACGTTTATCAGCCAATCATATTTGGCCACGTCATGAAATTTTATGACTTGTTTGGTTTAGTGAAGTATAATAGCTTTAAAGGCAAAAGGGTCAAATTATTACTCGAACTTAACATTTGGGAATAAATTAGAACAAAATTATCTTTTTTGTCATCAAAGTCCTCATACTTAGTAATTTTTGTCAAATTAATTCTTGGTCAAATTTTGAGCAATGCATGTGCTATAAAATTAGACGAAATAAAGTTAATTTCATAAGTCTCGTTTGACTTATCATAATTTGTCATAATTTGTCATCATGTGCCAATTTCAAGGATTAATTTGACCCTTTTGTTTAGTTTTAAAAGTCCAGCCCACAACAATTGGGTTAAGTGCAAGGCTTACAGTAATGGGCCGGACAATACATAAAGATGTGTATCTTTCATTTGCCATCTACTCTAACATGAATTAAATGGATATAAATTCATTACATTTACCAATAAATTTTGGGAAGAATTTTGTATATAATTTTTTTTTGAGAATAAGAATTTTGTATATTTAAATCCCACTATCAAACGTAAAATTCATTTAAAAACTCAATAAGAGCTTTGATCATATTATTTTTTTATTTAATTTATATATTTTTAAATATTTTAATATATATGAATTATTATTAAATTTAAATATTAATATAAAGAAAATATATTAATCAAATTTATTATATATGATTCAGTTGAAAAATAATAAATAAATACTATACATATTTTTTTTATAAAATTTTAAATCTAAAAATATAGTAATATGAAAAAAATTGATGAGGTATCTTCACATATATTTAATTTTTTATGAGATTATTTCATATAAATTTTGTTTTTGAAAAAATTGCTTTAACACAGTGGAAAAAATTTTATAACAACTTTTCAACTCAATTTTTATTATTAGATATATATAAATATAGATTGACACAAAGAATCAATTGATTAAAAATATAATATATTAAACTGAAAAACGCATTCCAATTAAAAGTTGGTTCAATTATTTGAAAAACCCATTCAGTTAGATTTTCAATATATATAACAAAATTTTGATTTTCAACACTTTTTAAAGCTGCATTTTACCTACATTTGGTGCATACATCAATTTAATGTGATAAAAATACAAAAAATAAAAAAAAATATTAATGTCTTTCAGTATAGTTAAAAGCGAAAGACGCACTCAAGGCGATATGTCTTCCTATCGCCTTGAAGCGCAAAGCGCAAAAAAAGCACTCGCTTGAATGAAGTAAAGCAAAATCCTAAAAAGAATTAATTAAAAATATATATGCCAAAAAAACATAAATCTTTAGCAAACATAAATCTAGTGATAATCAAAACTTGTAAAAAGTCACTTCACATTGAAAAAATAAAACTCTAACCTATAACATTAAAAAAAAAAATCTATGGAAATATTGAGGAATCTGATACTTAAATTTAAATAAAAAATAATCATATTTGTTGCAGCTGATTGATAGAGACAAAAGAGAGTAGCTAATAGAGACAAAAAAAAAAAAAAAAAAAAAAAAGAGCAGCTACCGACTGTTTAAGACTTTTCCTATTTTATATTAAGTTATTAAATTTAAACCTAGGTTTTAAAAGACTATTTTACCCTAAGTTAATGGTGCCCTAATGTAATACCCTGAATGCTCATGTATAGACTTCTATTTGATCATATCAATGAATTATAAGTATTATTACATGTGCATTGATGAATTAGATTGATTAGGGTCGAGTGTTGAACTTAGAAATTGGAAGTGCATGAAATAGCGAAGCATAGTGAGATTCGCGGACGCAACATGCTTATAGCGATCGCGATATAGGTCGCGACCGCAATAGTGGGCGCGACATCCACCGCAAACTCTTCTATCTGAGTTTGGCAATTTGACTTGATGAGAATCGTGACCGCAACATAGAAATAACGACCGCAATATGCTAATGTACAGTCACATGAACAGTAGTAAGTAGCGACCGCTATGGACATATTGCGACCGCAATATGGGAATAGCGATCGCTACTTGCAAGTAGCGACCGCGAATCACGTCGGGGTCAGAATCAGGAATCAGCCCTATAAAAGGAATTAAAAGCCCTTAAATTCATTCCACCTGATTTTTTAGAGTTCCTAAACATCTTTTCTCTCAAAATTCTTTAAATCTACTCATTCTAACTTCAAGGAATATCATTTATTGCATGGTTAGAGGATCTAGGGTTATGAAATCCATTTCCTCTCATCATTGACCAAGCATCTAAATTAAGGTATGTTAGGGTTTGGTTATTTTCTTCATTCCCTTCAATTTCTTTCAATAGATGTAATGTTATGGTAAGATTAAGTTAAGTTAGTATGATTAGTAGTGTTACATGAGTCAAGTTGACGTATTATTGAATGATTGTTATTTCTTTTGGGTTTTCTTTAGATTCTCATAGAGACCCAAGAGGAGAAGGTGATTGTGGTGATGCTCATCACATTTGCTTGTTATGAAGAGTGATATCAAGTTATTTTGGGAATTACAATGTTAAGGTGAGTAATTATTATACTACTATAGTTGTGTTTGAACCTAAGGCATAAATGCCTAATTCTTTCATGACCACCAATGTGTTTATTGAAATTTGCTATTTGAATTATCCTTTGAGATATCCCTTTTATTGTATACATGAACCAAATTGATAATTCTTCTTGATATTAATTGAAACTATGATATTTGATCCATTGATGATCTATATTATTGATTACCATTGTATATCTGTATATGATTATAGAACCTAAAAGCAGAAACCCCT
>CATKHJ010456774.1:0-18008 GCA_949750685.1 Vernicia montana
TTAAAGAGATTCAGGAGTAGCCACCCTAATTTATTTTAAGTGGGAAAATTAAGGAAAAACTCATTTTGACTCCAATTTATTAATCTTTGATTAATTTACCCAAGGATAAAATCACTAATCTTCAAACCAAGTTTGGGCTCGGGGACTAGGTTTTTGGTTTTGAATAATCTCGATTTGGCATTTAAATTTGATTTGACTTTTTAAAAAAATGATTTCATAGATGACGGATATTGATGATAATTTATAATGCATGAGCATGGCATATTTATGAGACAGATGGAAAAAATAAAGAGCGAGTATTTAAACATTCACAAGTAAAAGAGAGTATTTCCTCTAACCCTTATAGGTATTAGGAAAATCACAAAATCGCTCATTTACTCCCAAAAATAATTAACTAAATAAAATTAAATACAATTTACATGGAAATCATAAATTGACATTTACATGGAAAATAAATGGGGGAGGGGATTTGTTGAGATTTAGATTTGAAACTTGGATTTAGATTCCAAACTTGCCTACGTACCCCATTGAATGGAGATCAAAACCTGTGTAGTTCATTCCACTATGAGGTGGAAGGAGGTTTAAAAAATCAGTTAGATTTGATTGGTTTGATTTGGTTTGAGGTTTGATTAAGGGTAAGAGATTATACCTTCTTTTTGGTTGGTGGAGGGTGAGTGATTTTACCAGAGCAGAGTTCTGTTTCGAAAAATGAGACTGGTTTTAAAAAAGGGAAGATTTGATTTAATTACCCAATTTTTAATTAATTAAAAGAATTAATTAATTAAAAATGATTAATTAACCACTTGAGTGAAAATTTAGTTTAAAAAAAGATTAATTAATTAATTAATTAAAATTAATTTTTAATTAATTAATTAATTGAGAATGGGTGAGAATTAAAAAAAAAAGATTAATTAGAGGGAGTAAAAACTAATTAGAGAGAGAGGAAGCAATTGGATAAAAATCAATAAAAGCTTGAGGTGTGGTTTGAAGTTGGGTATTTATAGGGAAAATTGGGGATGAAAAAAGACCAAAAAAGATCCAAAAAGCAGAAAAAAGGAGGGGTAATTTTGAAATTGCACAAAAAGGGACGGAGCTGCAAAAAAGGGTGGCGGACGCTCGTGCGGGACATGCGCGTCCGCACGGTCAGAATTCGGTGTCCGTCAGAGCGTCTGGCGGATCTGCCAGACATGTTGGTGGATCAGTAGGAGGTCCGCACGGACATGTCAGTACGGTCAATCCGTACTAACACATTTGCCATTAACGCGTGTCAGTGGCGGAGCCGCAGGGGGTACCTACGGCGTCCGCAGAGCTCTGAGTGGCGCCGCGTGGCTGCCAAGCGGATGCCGCGTGCCTCCACGCGGAGCTGCGTAGACTCATGGAGGACACGTGGATGTCCACGTGCCCCTCGGGCTCTGGTTCAGTTTTCGGAGCTTTTCGGGTCAGTTTTCAAAGGTTCTGGATCAGTTTTTGGGGTATTCTGAAGTCTAAAAAATTACCGGTCAGTGGCATTGGATTCGAAATTAATTATCGGACATTTTGGCAGTCAGTTTAGAGGAAAATTGGGTCATTTTCTAGAAAAGGCTGTCTGGTACAGGAGGTCTGGTCAGGGTTGAAAAAAATATCGGGTTGGATAGAAAAATATTCCGGTCCGCTCTGGTAAGCTTAGAAGTATTCTCGGGACAGTTTGGCAGACTGCTTTGAGGAAAATTCGGTCAGTCTCGAGAAAATACTGTCTGGTACAGGTGATCCGGTCAGGATCAGAAAAATTACCGGCTTGGATAGAAAAATATTCTGATCAGTTCTGTGAATTCAAAATTATTTTTGGAGGTGCTAAAATGAGGGTTCACAGCAGGCCAAAGACTATCCTGATTTGATGAGAAACTTCGAAGTCGCGGAGAAGCAGGTTGCTGATCTTAAAGATAAACTGAATAGCTCTGAGTGCCTTTGCAAAAAGGCTGAAGACCAGAAGGCTTATGTTATCCAAGACTTCTTAGCTTCTTCGAAGTACAAGCGTCGTTTAGCCTTGGACTCCGCTGCGAGGGCGATAACTTGCTATAATATGGCCATCGACGCTTGTGCTGCTAAGTTCCCTGAGGTTCTGGCTCATGTTCCTAAGAGTATGTTTGTTCCTTCTAGCTCAATTTTGTCTCCTGTTTCCTCGATTTTGTCCTCTAGTTCGATTCGTCCTACTTCTGCTTCAACTCCTCCTGCAGCTCCAAGTTCTTCCCATCAACCTCCTACTTGATGATTCTCTCTCTCTCTCTTTATTTTTTATTTTATTTTTTATTTTTTATGTACACTTTGTAATTAATTCAGTAATTAATACAATTTCATTTTTCTTTCAATATTCTGCACATTTACTTGATTTATTGAAAGCATACTTAATTTCTTTTCACTGCTTTGGTTGACTTCGACTTCGCTCAGTGATGCTTTTGATATTTTACTTTGCTTGTTTCCTTGATAGCAACTGCTTTACCAAGTTTATTATTCTCTCAATAGAGAATCACCTTGTGTTTGTTTGCTGGGCCTTTAATAGCTATTTTGTCATGCTATTTTTTTTTTAAAGTCACTTCGCGTTCATTGACTTCGCTTGTGTTTAGGTACTTCGGTTCTCTCAACAGAGAACTATTTAGTTGATTTCTTCCTAGCTTTGTATAGGTGTCTTTTTACCTCGCAGTCTTTTGCCTAAACTTTCCTAGGTCTTTTACTCTCTCAACAGAGAGCTGTCTCGTGGACTTTTGCCTAGCCTCTCCTAGGTCTTTTTGGCCTTGCGGTCTTTCGCTTAGCCTTTCCTAGGTCTTTCACTCTCTCAACAGAGAGCTGCCTCGCGGACTTTCACCTAGCCTCTCCTAGGTCTTTTTCTCTCTCAATAGAGAGTTGCCTCGCGGACTTTCACCTAGCCTCTCCTAGGTCTTTTTTGACTCGCGGTCTTTGGCCTAGCCTTTCCTAGGTCTTTCACTCTCTCAATAGACAGCTTCCTTGTAGACTTTCACCTAGCCTCTCCTAAGTCTTTTTTGCCTCGCGGTCTTTCGCCTAGCCTTTCCTAGGTCTTTCACCCTCTCAACAGAGAGCTGCCTCGCAGTCTTTCGCCTAGCCTTTCCTAGGTCTTTCACCCTCTCAACAGAGAGATGCTTCACGGTCTTTCGCCTAGCCTTTCCTAGGTCTTTCACTCTCTCCTTAGGAAAAGAATAATTTTATTGATAGAACTTCTTAAGATGCTGAATATTCCAAGTATGTGGAACTTTGACATCTTGTAGTGTTACAAGTTTGTAAGTAGCTGGTCCTATCACTTTTTTAACTTTAAAAGGTTCTTCCCATTTAGGTGCGAGCTTGCCTGTTCCCTCTCTTTTTCCTGTTACTTCTAGATTCCTCATGACTAGCTCTCATTCTCTGAATCTTCTAGATTTTACTTTCTAATTGAAGTAGCTTGTAGCTCGTTGCTTGTAAGCAGCCATCCTGATGCTTGCCTTTTCTCGGAGTTCTTCCAGAAGATCTAGATCCAGTCTTCTAGCCTTATTATTGTCTTCACAATTAGTGAAATGGATCCTTCCACTGGGTAAACCGAGGTCGATTGAAATGACAGCTCGCTACCATATGTTAGACATAACGGAGTTTATCCTGTGGGCTGTCTTGGGGTGGTTCGATATGCCCATAGAACATGGTGAAGTTCATCCACCCAGCTTCTCCTATATGAGTCTAGCTTTCTTTTTAACCCTTGAAGGATTGTTCAATTGGTCACTTCGGTCTGTCCATTTGACTGAGGATAGGCTACTGAGGAGAAGTGTTGTTTTATATTAAGTCCATAACAGAAAGCCCTTACTTTAGCGTTGTTGAACTGCCTCCCGTTGTCACTGACGAGCTGATACGGTACTCCGAATCTGTACATAATACTTTTCCATAGAAAACTTATCACTTTTTTGGCTGTTATTGTTGCAAGCGGCTCTACTTCTACCCATTTGGTGAAATATTCAACTACTACAATAAGGTAAGGAATTTTCTTTATCCCGAAGCTGTTGGGAATGGTTCCACTATATCTATACCCCATTTTGCAAAAGGCCATGAGGTAGTAATCAGCATTTGTTCTGCTGCAGGGATATGTTTCCCTCGCTCAAATTTTTGGCAAGAGGGACATTTTCTAACGAAAGCGATGACTTCTTCTTTCATTCTGGGCCAAAAATACCCTTGTCGAACTGCTTTTGCTACTAGCATTTTTCCACCGACGTGCATTCCACAACACCCTTCATGAATTTCCCTCAAGACATATTCTGCCTCGTTTGGTTTTAGGCATCTCAGCCATGGGAGAGAGTATGCTCTTTTGTAAAGTATGTCATTATGAAGAGAGAAGTGGGCACTTCAGTGTTTTATTTTCTTGGCTTCTTTAGGATCTTGCGATAATTCTCCTTTTTCGAGGTATGCTTTAATTGGATCTAACCATATTGGTTCTTCGTTAAGCTTCATTACCTCTTCTCCTTCTTGAATGCTTTGATGTCTTAAAGTCCCTATAAAGATATTCTGTGGCAGTTCGATTGGGCGTGTTACTGCAAGTTTGGAGAGGCTATCTGCTTTGGAATATTATGAATCTGCAGCTTGACTCCTCGATCTACCATTTTCTGAATTACCTCTTTGGTTTTCTCTAGATATCTGATCATGGAAGGGTCCTTGGCTTCGAACTCTTTTTCTATCTGCCCGACAACGAGCTGGGAATCACTGTAAACTTTCAGCGATGTTAAACGAAGATAGTCTGCAAACATTAGCCCTTGGATTATTGCTTCATATTCTGTGATATTGTTGGTTGCTTCGAATCCAAGTTTTAAGGCATGTTCTATCATAAACCCTTGTTTGTTCTTTAAGACTATTCCCATGCCACTTCCTTCTTTACTACTAGCCCCATCAACAAATAGTTCCCAGCTTAATTCATCTTCACAACTTGGTTCTCGCGGGTCTGGGCCCCTGCTATCTATCTCCGGTTCGGCTTTTGTGACTTTGGTGCCGAAGGAACATTCAAATAAAAAATCTGCAAGTGCTTGCGCTTTAATAGCTAATCTAGCTCGATACTGTAACCATGTTGACCCAACTCCACTGACCAACACAACATTCGCCCTGATGTCTTTGGTTTATGAAGTGTTTTTTGTAGGGGTTGGTCAGTCACTACTATGCCCTGGTGTGCTTGTAAATAAACTTTAAATTTTTTGTAAAGTATGTCACTATGAAGAGAGAAGTGGGCACTTCAGTATTTTATTTTCTTGGCTTCTTTAGGATCTTGCGGTAATTCTCCTTTTTTGAGGTATGCTTTAATTAGATCCAACCATGTTGGTTCTTCGTTAAGCTCCATTACCTCTTCTCCTTCTTGAATGCTTTGATGTCTTAAAGTCCCTATAAAGATATTCTGTGGCAGTTTGATTGGGTGTGTTACTGCAAGTTTGGAGAGGCTATCTACTTTATTATTTTGGTTCCTTGGAATATTATGAATCTGCAGCTTGACTCCTCGATCTACCATTTTCTGAATTACCTCTCAGGTTTTCTCTAGATATCTGACCATGGAAGGTTCCTTAGTTTCAAACTCTTTTTCTATTTGCCCGACAACGAGCTAGGAATCACTGTAAACTTTTAGCGATGTTAAACGAAGATAGTCTGTGAACTTTGGCCCTTGGATTATTGCTTTATATTCTGTGATATTGTTGGTTGCCTCGAATCCAAGTTTTAAGGCATATTCTATCATAAACCCTTATTTGTTCTTTAAGACTATTCCGATGCCACTTCCTTCTTTACTACTAGCCCCATCAACAAATAGTTCCCAGCTTAATTCATCTTCACAAATTGGTTCTCGCGGGTCTGGGCCCCTGGTATTTATCTCTGGTTCGACTTCTATGACTTCGGTGTTGAAGGAACATTCAGATAAAAAATCTGCAAGTGCTTGCGCTTTAATGGATGATCTAGCTTGGTATTGTAACCCATGTTGACCCAACTCCACTGACCAACACAACATTTGCCCTGATGTCTTTGGTTTATGAAGTGTTTTTTGTAGGGCTTGGTCAGTCACTACTATGCCCTGGTGTGCTTATAAATAAACTTTGAATTTTCTGGCAGATAAAACCAAGGCATAAGCTATTTTTTCTATGGGTGAGTAATTCAGTTTGGCTCTGTGTAGAACTTTGCTGAAGTAATATATTGGTCTCTATACCGATACCTCTTCTTTGACTAGTACCGAGCTGATAGCTTGTTCTGAAGTAGATAAATAGATGAGCACTTCATCTCCTGGTAAAGGTCGGCTTAGCACTTGTTCTGAGTTGAGAAATATTTTTAGTTGATGAAAGGCATGTTGGCAATCTTCAGTCTATTCAAAAGTAGTTGCATTTCGTAATTTTTTGAAGAAGGGATGGTATTTTTCAGTTGATTTAGACAAAAATTGACTCAGAGCAACAATTCTTCCTGTTAACTTCTGTACTTGTTTGATATTACAAGGTGCTGCCATTTCTAGTATTACTTTCACTTTGTCTGGGTTTGGTTCAATTCCCTTTTCACTCACCATATACCCTAGAAATTTACCTCTTTGTATGAAAAAGGCACACTTCTCTAGATTCAGCTTCATGCCATACTCATCCATGACCTTTATTACCTCATTCAAATCCTTGAGATGTTCTTTAAAGCTTTTGCTTTTGACTATCATATCATCTACATAGGCTTCCAAATTTTTCCCTAGCTGGTTTTTGAACATCTTGTTTACCAGTCTCTGATAAGTTGCTCTCATATTTTTTAGACCAAAAGGCATAGAGACGTAACACTAAGTCCCTTTTTCAGTTATGAATGAGGTTGTTTCTTCGTCCGCTGGATACATCCTTATTTGATGGTAGCCTTGTTTTGCATCTAACGAAGACAAATATCCGTACCCCGCTGTTGAGTCCACCAATTTGTCAATCATGGGTAAGGGGTAGGAATCTTTAGGACAAGCTTTATTCAGATTTGTGAAATCTACGCACATTCTGTAAGTCCCATTCGACTTTTTCACCAGCACTACATTAGCAAGCCAGTTTGGATATTGCACCTCTCTAATGAATCCAGCTTTCATTAATTTGTCAACCTCTTCATTTATCACAGCTTATCTTTCTGGACCGAAGCACCTTTTCTTCTGTTTTATTGGTCTATGTGAGGGGTCAACATTAAGATGGTGAGTGATGATGCTTGGATCAACTCCTTTTATTTCATCTGAGGACCATGCGAAGCTGGATAGACGATTTGCTAGAAATTGGTGAGCTTGATGCTTTTGTTCGTCCTCTAGGGAGGAGTTAATCAATAGGTACTTTTCCGATCATTCTCCTCCCATTGGTATTTTCTCCAATTTCTCTACCGGTTCAGTCCTTTGTTTTGGAATTTTATATGCTGGTTCAACCAAGGTGACCTCTTCTGCTGGATGCGAGGTGGATACCTTTTTCTGCTTTTTTCTCTCTGGCTCTCCTTTGTCTTATGTCCTATAGACACATATTTCTCCCCCATCTGGTTTGGGGATAGTCATTTTGAGTTGTCTAATGTTAGTCGATGCATCGAAGTCATAAAGGAGAGGCCTACCGAACATAATGTTGTAGCTCAGTGGTAATCTTACTACTACAAAGTTTGCCATTACTATAACACAGTTCGGGGTAAAACCTACTGTTACAGGTAATCTTGTGATCCTGACTGCTGGTATCTCCTTTCCATCTGGAGTGCGAACTGGATTCCCAATGTCCTCTAGATCATTCTCTTTGAGTCTCATCTTTGCATACGCTTTGGCTGTGACCAGGTTTACCGAACTGTCATTATCCACTAACACTCTTTTTACCAAGAAATTGGCTACCACTGTTTGAATAATTAGTGGATTTAAGTGAGGGTGTCAGATTTGGCTTCCATCCCCTATTCTAGTTAGTATCGGAGATCCATTCCAAAAGACGAACTCAGGTTCCTCTTTCTTCCTTTCGGAGGCCTTATGCTGATTATTGCTCATTACTACTTCATATGGTCCACCTGTTAAGCAATTAATTACTCCTGCTGACCCATCATTAATAGTTTGCTTCCCTTTGTCCTTGTTGGCTTCACCCTGATTACCTTTCACAAAGTTCTTCAAGTATCCCTGGTTTATCAATCTTTCGATTTCTTCTAGTAATTGCCTGTAGTCATTTGTGTTGTGACCATGAGTGTTGTGAAATAGGCAATATTTGTTTTTATTTTGCCATTTTGGTGAGGTAAACATAGGTTGTGGGCGAGCCCAGATATCCTGATCCTTAAAAGTTGCGAATACCTCTGCTGGGCTCGCATTCAGTGGAGTCAATTTGGTCAGGTCTAAGGTTTGAGATGATTTGTTCTTCTCACTCCTACTCCTTTTATTTTCTTTATTGGGCTCTTCCGGCTTTTTGGTTCTGCTTTCTACTTTAGGACTTTCACTTGCCCTTCTTTTCTTAGCGAACTGATTGAAAGAGTATGCATCATCTTGTCTAATGTATTTTTGGGCAATGGCCATAGCCTCTTCTAGGGTGCGAGGTGTATGTCTGCACAATGTTTTGAAGTAGTCTGTATGGAAGGTTCCATTTTGAAGGGCCTCTACTGCCCTAGGCTGGTCGAGCTGTGTGACCTTTAAAGCTTCCCTATTAAAATGAGCTACATAGTCTCTCAAGGGCTCTCCTTCTTTCTGTGTTATTGCTTCGAGACTTTGTGTTCGTTTTTCCACTGGAATACTGGCTGTGAATCTCTGCATGAACTGAGTAGCGAGCTGCCCAAAACTAGTAATGCTTTTTTCTTCCAAGCCATCGAACCACCGAGTGGCTGCTCCTTCTAGAGATCCTTTGAAGGCCCTGCATAGGACCTCACCACTTCCTGCCTGCAATTCTACCGCATGTTTGTAATCCATAACATGGGCTCTTGGATTAGTTTCACCGCCATACTTTTTCAGATTTGGAGGTTTGAACTTGCTAGGCATTCTGTATTCTTGTATAGATCTAGTGAAAGGAGATTTTAGGGCCAATTTTAAATTTTTGTCTAGAGATTTTTTATTCTTATTCTTAGCAATTTCCTCAAGGAGTTTTTTAAGGGTTTCTTTTATCTCTTCATCCTTTTTTTGGCTCATGACCTCCTGACTAGAAGAATCGGAGAGAGATTCTTTTTCCCTTCTAGTCCTTTTTTCGAATTGTCTCCTTTCTTTGGTCCTGCTACCTGGGTCAGCCCTGTTTGAACACCGAGGATGATCTTTTTTGCTTCGATTCCTGCTGGCTGTCTGATCACTTTGCCCTTGGTTGGGATTTTCCTTTCCAGCATTATCACCAAGCCTAACAATTTCTGATCTTACTCTTTCCCTACTCTTTTCAATCACACTATCCTGGTTTCGTGTTTCTGGTGGTATTTCTCCGAAGTCGAGCCTTCGAGTAAGATCTATTCCTGGTATTACTTTGGTGTTTGTCTGGATATTGATTGCTGAAGTAGTTTGAGGGGATTGTAGGGTACTTAGCAGCAGTTGTAGAGCTAATATAGCCTCAGGAGTTAGTAGGACAAACTAATTTCCACTCTGACCTGAGGCTATGGCACTTAATTGTTGCAGCGTAGATGCTACATTAGTATTTGAGGTTAGTCCAGGTGGAGTGCCATAAGTCTCAGCATGGTTTTCCACCCCTGGGTGGATTTGGGAGCTTTTAGGATATCTAGGAAGGTTTTCCCGATTATTATTATCTTATGATTGAACCATATTTCTTGATTAAATTCTTCTATAGGTCACAAAGTTTGAGAATATTTAGGAAAGATTTCTGACTAATCGTTCCCACAGACGGCGCCAATTTGATGAAGCTAATTCGACCGAAGTGGAATAGTTCCATCTTACTTGAACTTAATTGTAAGCTGGTGCGACCTGTAAGAAGAAACAAAAGTCAAGTAGGCTAGGCGGGATGCCTAGCAAAGCCACTCCAACGGTCAAGTTAGATGATTGACTCAATTTAGAAGATTAAGGACAGTGTATTGTATTGCTTGTGTATAAGTGAATGTATCTTAGAGTGTTGATTTTTTGAGATATTTATAGAATATAAGTCCTTACATGAATTGAATATGGATTTTCTTGACCAGTTCGGATTTGAAATGTCATTTAGCATGTTTTCAGCTTCCTACATAGAAACGAACTTCATTCCATGGTGGCCTGATTTTTACCTTTATTAGGCTTTTAAATGTATTAGATTGGGCCGGGCCCAACTTACTTCATAACCCGGTTCGGTATATTTTATCCCTTATCACTTTCCAATTACAAAAAATCCTATTTTATTACAAAAAATCCTATTTTATTTATATTGGAACGCATGCAGATTTTGTAGTTTATTATATTAAAAAGATAAAAAATGACTTATTAATTAAATTTTTTAATTAAATAAATATAATTCTTTTTATTTTTCGAACTATATTTTTAAGGTATTTCATTAGGATTTTAATTTTTATTGTTGTCTTTAACTATTTTACGCTAATTTTATAAAAGTCTATCTAGATTGATACAACCTTTACTTTTACTTTTTTTTATTTTAATTTCTTACATTAATTTCAATTTATTATCAATTCTATAAGAACATTAAATCTACTTTAGTTATTTTGAATTTTTCCAATAATCTTTTTCACTTACAATAAAATTTTTATATTTTAGTTCACTAGTTTCTATACTATGTTACTAATTTTTATAAAAATTTCTATATTGTAATTGCACATATTGAATTTAGTTCACTAAGTTTGTCTTTTATAAATTTTAGAAGAAATTATCCACAAGACTTTACAAAATATTTAATGTTACAATTAAAAATACAATCAAAATATTTTTCTAATTTACGACAACTTCCATATTTTCAAACAAATATAATTAAATTGTATTTTGATATTATTATTATAATAAAAATTAATACATTATTTGATGGATATATTATATATAATTTTTTTTATACATTTAAAATTTGGCCTCCCATTATATTGAGAAATTCTTAGGTTAGTATGATGTGGTGGACTAGGTTCACCTAAGAATTTTTCCATTATATCCATTTTTGTGTCCATCCTAGGCTACTTGTTCTTATAATTGTATCAACGCAAATTAACTATTAAAAGAATAATAACTAACATTAAAATGCCAATTGATTAATCGAACAATATAGGATATAATCTTAATAGTTGGATCTCCATATGAGATTGCACAAGCAAATGTTATACCTAGAACATTTTGGATAAGTACAAATATTCTTCTTAAGACATATATAATTCAAATTGTTCAATAAAACATTAACTTTATTTTTTCAAGAAGCAAGTTTGTTTTTACTACTTTAAGTATTGAGTTGGATTTAAAAATATTAAATATATTTGTGATGAAAATTGTTAATTTATGAATACAATAAGAATAATAATGCCTAAAAATTTATTTGATTTGTGTATACTATTGATCATATAATAAAAGGAATTATAATAAAGAGAATTAAATTATATTTTGTCACACCTCGACTCCAAAGGTGTGACGGTCTTAGGGCATGGGAAAGTTTAAGATCACCAACCACTTGTAAAACCATCTAAACAATTAACCTGGATCAACTATCATCTCATATCAATATCCATCATTCATATTAGAATAACTATGTCATCATTCAATACATAACCATTCCATTGTTCACTATGGATCAAAGATTAACATAATGATCATCCAAAATGAACAAAGGCAAAACAATACATTAATACCATCCAAAGGAATCAGTCTATCTATGATTTTCACTTTAAACATTATACTACAGAGCGTTATAGAATGAACATTCAACTATAACAATTAATAATAAAAGGAGTCCAAAATAATACATCAATATATCTTCTTGTAGAGAAGGAATCAAGAAGCCCTATCACTAATCAATCTATCTTTTTCAATCCTAGCACCTAAAATCCACAATTAAAGAGGGGTAAGCCTTCAACTTAATGAGATTATAAAGTATATTTATACTTGTGGGTTCTCAAAGATAATAATAAGAGATTCAACAGATGAATATCAATGGAAGTAACAATTTATCAATATGGGTTATAGCAATAACAATAATGTGCCCACAAGGAATGACATCATAACATATCAAACTTTAATAGAACAATAACATACATTTCATCATAGTGGAATACAAATGGGCAAGACGAAACCACCATCCCCATGTGCAACCATATATTCATTAAGGGTAGTAACTTCTCCCTTTTTAACACATACCTGGTCAAATATATACCTAGAGCATATAATTCTCTAGAGGTAGAACACTGATATATTGGACTCTATCAGTTGAGTCACCAATGCACACGGCCTAATGGTTTATCCCCCTATTAGTAGAGGCGTTCTATCATAATAAGTTTATCTTGGTTAAGGCTTGGTAGATACAATATCAATAAACATTACCCCAAATGGCCATCATTAAATCAAATGTTTCAATAATTCAATATCAATGAATCAATTTGCTATTTAAGACTAATAGCAAATACAATTATAAATGAACAATGAAAGAATTTTGATTTCCAATCTTTGGCATTCAAAGGTTCAACAAGAATAACATTCATTTAGGGTAGTTCACATGCATAAATATATTTCATAACTCACCTCTATAACAATTTACTCTAATCCAAGCTTAAACTCTTTATCTTGGATGGAAATTTTTCAAACCTTGGCCTACACAAAAATGGCCAACAACACAATCAATCTAAAACTCATAAACTCTAATTCTAAGGATGAATTCTCCAATTCAATGAAAGAATTATCTAATCTCAGACCCAATAACAATAACAATATAAAACCCTAAAAAAAAATATACTTATTCTTTCAAGAACAATTTCTAGGGTTCTATCAAAAATCGCCCAAACAATTTATCAATAGTAATTAATACTATAAATAGCTTCTATCTAACTCAAGGAAGATGCTAAAATAAACTAATAACAAATCCCATAAAGATTTATGAAAGATTAGACATTTACCTTGAAATGTCTCTCTCAACCAAATCCCAAATCTCTTCAAAAATTAAGAAGAAATCTTCATATATCTTGTGTATCCTTTGATTCTTTGAGTAATAATGACTAATCTTGGCTTTGGAGGAGTAATAAATGAGTTTGATAGGGTTTGGGATTGGTTGGGGTCGAGAAAAATGAAGAGAGAATCAGATTTTGTTTAAAAACCCGAACTGTTTCGCTATTTATAGACCTAGGAAGTTCATGGTTGTGACTTTCCCACTGGCCTAAAATTCTCTGTAGCAATTATAATTTCACAGCCGTGAACTTCAAAGTCATAGGCGTGACTTTCATTCAGAGTCAAAATCTTTTGTAGCAGCCATAAGTCACGGTTGTGAACTTCAAAGTCACGGGTATGACTTTTATCTAGAACCAAAACCTTCCTTTTCTCTTATTCAAGCTTACCAAACTTGCTCTAAGTTTAAAATGCCAATTCAAATACTACTTATAACTATAAACTTAAAACTTAAATGTCACTCCATCACACAATATATATCCATATCTCAAAATCAACAATGAAAACTCAAAACAATCCATATGTGAACCAAATTCAAGTTGTATGTAAACATTACATAATGTACAACATAGCTCAATCATTCATGAACAAAGCATATATATACAATTCAAAATCTTGGGTGTTACATTCTCCCCTCCTTAAAAGAATTCATCCTCGAATTTCAACAAACTCACTCAAGAGAGAAACAAATGTGGATACTTGACTTGCATACTTTCTTCACTTTCCCAAGTACACTCTTCCATAGATTGGCTTTGCCACAAAACCTTTACCATTGAAATTTCCTTATTCCAAAGCTTCTTAACCATTCTGTCAATAATGGCTATAGGAACTTCTTCATAAGTCAAGTCTTGCCTCAAGTTCAATGGTTGTGCTTGCAACACGTGAGATGGATCGAAAACATACTTGCGAAGCATGAAAACATGAAATACCGGGTGGACATTATCCAAATATGGTGGTAATGCCAACTGATAAGACACTTCTCCAACTCGGTCTTGAATTTTAAAGGGACTAATAAATCTCGGTGACAATTTACCCTTCTTGCCAGATTTCATAACACCTTTCATTGGCGAAATCTTTAAGAACACATGATCTCCAATAGCAAATTGGAGATATTTTCTCTTAGGATTGGCGTAGCTCTTTTAGTGACCAAAGGTCGTTCTCAACCTTTCCCTTATGAGAGGTATCTTTTTTGAAGTGTATTGGATCAAGTCGGGTCCTTCAATGAACTTCTCACCCGCTTCATCCCAACAAATAGGTGACTTACACTTCCTCCCATACAAAGCTTCATAAAGAGCCATCTTGATGGTACTGTGATAACTGTTATTATAAGCAAATTTGATCAATGGCAAATGTTTGTCTCAATTCCCTTTAAAGTCTAGAATGCACATCCTTAACATGTCCTTTAGAGTTTGGATGGTCCTCTCCGATTGGCCATCTGTTTGTGGATGAAAAGATGTACTGAAATCCAATTGAGTGCCCAAAGATTCTTATAATTTTTGCCAGAATCTCGATGTGAATTGTGTTCCCCTATCCGATATGATAGAAACTAGAACACCATGAAGCTTGACTATCCCATTAATATACAGTTGGGCATACTGTGAAACTGAATATGTAACCTTCATTGGTAAAAAGTGAGTTGATTTGGTCAAACAATCCATGATCACCCATATGGAATCATAACCACTTGATGTCCTTGGCAATCCAACCACAAAATCCATAGTAATCCTTTCCCATTTCCATTCCGGTAATGGCAATTGCTGCAACAATCCCGAAGGCTTTTGGTGTTCAAATTTAACTTGTTGACAAGTCAAACATCTAGCCATAAACTCTGCTATGTCTCTTTTCATACCACTCCACCAATAGGAATCCTTCACATCATGGTACATTTTCATCGCACCTGGATTCACATTGTACTTAGCAAAATATGCCTCTCTCATTATTTGTTTCCGTAAGTCATCAACCATAGGAACACACAATTAAGTGCCACATCTCAACACCCCATCCACAATAGCAAATCCAGGAGCTTTATCTTGTTCCACATCATTCTTTAACTTTATCAACTGAGGATCCTTGTCTTGAGCAGTTTTAATCTGATCAATTAAGAGTGGTTTGAGTTGAAAGTGAGCCAAAAGTACTTTTGAATTAGTCATCTCAAATCGAACACCCATGTCATACAAGTTTTTCATTTCCCTTGCCAAAGATCCTCTATGCACTTATATGTGAGCTAAACTTCTTAATGATTTCCTACTCAAAGCATCCGCTACCACATTAGCCTTTCTCGGATGGTATAAAATGTCACAATCATAGTCCTTAAGCAATTCCATCCATCTTTTTTGCCTAAGGTTCAAGTCTTTCTACTCAAAGATATACTTTAAGCTCTTATAATCTGTATAAATCTCACACTTCTCACCATAGAGATAGTGTCTCCAAATCTTCAAAGCAAACATTATAGCTACCATATCCAAATCATGGGTTAGGTAATTCAATTCATGCCTTCTCAACTGTCTAGGGGCATAAGCTATTACCTTGCCATGTTGCATCAAGACACAGCCAAGTCTCACTCTCGATGCATCACAATACACTGTGTAACCTCCTTCACCAAAGGATAAAGCCAGAACCAGTGTAGTAGTAAGACAAGTCTTGAGCTTTTGGAAGCTCTCTTCACAATTGTCAGACCACTAATACTTCACTTGCTTTTAAGTAAGCTTGGTCAAAAGATTTTCTATCTTGGAGAAATCCTACACAAATCTCCTATAATAACCCACTAAACCTAAGAAACTCCTAACTTCTGTCACATTGGTAGGTTTAGGCCAATCAAGAATCGCTTCTACCTTCTTTGGGTCCATTTGTAACCCTTCCTCATTGATTACATGTCCCAAAAAGCACACACTCTTCAGCCAAAATTTACATTTGGCAAGCTTAGCATACAACTGATTCTCTCTGAAAGTTTGCAATATAATACGTAGATGCTCCTCATACTATTTTTCGCTCTTCGAATACACCAAGATATCATCAATAAACATGATGACAAACTTGTCCAAGAATGGCTTGAAGACTCGATTCATTAAGTCCATAAAAGCAGCTGGTGCATTCGTTAACCCAAATGGCAACACCAAGAATTCATAGTGTCTATATCTGATTCGAAAGGCTGTCTTGCTCACATCCTCCTTTCGGATTCTCAACTGGTGGTAACCCATTCTCAAGTCTATCTTTGAGAAGTGGCTTCTGTCTTGCAACTGATCAAACAAATCATCAATCCGAGGAAGTGGATACTTATTCCGAATGGTGACCTTGTTGAGTTGTCTATAATCGATTTATAATTGCATAGACCCGTCCTTTTTCTTTACAAACAACACCGGTGCAGCCCACGATGAACTACTAGGTCGAATAAACCCTTTGTCCAACATATCCTACAATTGCATCTTCAACTCCTTCAATTCCACTGGTGCCATGCAATAAAGCGGTATGGAAATTGGATTAGTTCCCGGTAATACTTCAATATTAAATTCAATCTCCTTCTTAAGTGGCAAGCCTAGTAATTCTTCACTCCATTAGGTCGTGTGCACCGGTAACTCAACTGATAGAGTTAAAAGTATCAATGTCCTACCTGGGGAGGGCAATTTACCTTAGGCATATACTCGCCCAAGTATACAAAGCAGGGAGAAGTTACTGCCCTGATGGATTACGAGGGTTCATGGGGTATGTGGTGTCATCCCGCCCATGTTTTGTCGATTGATATGATATGAAGTGATGATTGTTCTGTCATGACGGATAGTCTTTTGGTGCTTATTCTTTTTTGGCACATTTAATTCTTTGTTAACCATCCCAATATTATTTCCTTTGATATTAACTGAAATAATTGTTGTTTTAAACTTTCCCTTTTAATTTTTCATTTTATATCTTATTGAGTTGAAGGCTCACAACATCGTCCATAGTTTCAGGTGATCCAATAGGTGGAGTGTTAGAAAGAAGAAACTAAGCTTCGAATCTCCTTCTCCTTCGAAGCTACATATATATATGTAATGATCTCTAAAGAAAGAATTGTTGTCTTGTATTTGTGTTGTCTTAATATAGAAGCCCTGTAGATGAATCTATAATGTTGTAAAGAACTTAGTAGTGGTAAATCATAAATTTATAGGTACTTTTAAATCTAAATGCTTAATTATGATATTTAAGAATATATATATATATATCTATGATGCAAGATCTTCTTGGATGATGATAATTTCCTATATGTGACGAGTTCTACGTAGTGATTAGTAGCCTTAAGCTATCCCTTATCCTAGGACCGTTGCGACTCCTGAGTTGGGTCGTGACAGGAATATACATTTGTGAGGTCTCGCCCGAGCATCGGTCTGATCCGCTAGAGGGGGATCGAAATGCTCATTCGGGTCTGGTCTCACGATGGAACCCTCGGGTTCGGATTGGTTGATCTTTGAAAATATTTTGGGAGTCGCCACCTTAATTTATTTTATTTTAGGAAAATTTAAGGGAAAACCCATTTAATTGACTCCAATTTATTGTCCAATGAAAAAGTACACTAGCCTCGATTTCCAAAGAGGATTCGGGGACTAGGTTTTCGGTTTATTTTAATTTGAAAATAAGTTTGGCAAGTTTAATACAAAAATGACTTAAAATGATTTCATGAACATTAATAATGAATGAACAGTAATGTATGAATTAAAATGAAATAAAGCAATAAAGAAATTAAATACAGAAAGTAAATAAAAATCTTAAATTTACAAAGAAAACCAAAATAAGGGATACTTTCTCTAGCCTTTATGGGATTCTAGGAAAGCAAAACATTCCCCAATAATTAAATCCAGTAATAAAAGTAATTAAAGAAAGAATTCAAATAATCAACAAGCAATTAAAGAATGAAAAGAAAGAAAACACAAAATAAACAAAATAAAGTGAAAGAGAGAGAGAATCTGTTTTAGTTGGATTTGATGCTTTTTCAGACAAGCATGCCTACGTATCCCTTCGAATGGGAATCAAAATC
>CATKHJ010456823.1:0-29738 GCA_949750685.1 Vernicia montana
AAGGGCAACTTGAACCCTTCAAGGTCTTGAAAAATAACAAATGCAAATAATTAAATTATAAATATAATTTATACAAGGCCTTTGAAATAAGAGTGGGGGAACCAAAAGGTAGAATGCGTATAATTTATTAATCATGCTAAAATTTTGAACCTCTGATACAACAATCCAAGCAAATTCCTGTACAGAGAGACATTTCCTTCCCCTTGACCTGAAAAAGGATGACAAAACCGCAAAAAGGCTCCACATATTTACATGTCAAAAATCCTCCCCCACAACCCCACCCCCCTCCAAAAAATAATGACAATTATCCAATTATCATAAGAGCCCACAGCCAAAAAAAATCCCAACCCTTGTGAATTTCAACTTACCTCAAAAATTCAAAGTAGAAAAATAATGTATAACTATTTGATTGAGTAGGAACGGTTGCATACCAATTCAAGTGCCTCCATAAATAAGGAAGAAAAGCTGGTCAATGCCTGGAAAACCCCTGGCAATCCTGTCTGAAGATTGTTCAATGTCATAGCTCTTGTTACCTCCACTGCCTTGGCATGCCTCAGCATCTCATCTTCCACCCGCCTCTGGCAGGATGCAAGCTCAGATTTCTTCTCAGCCAATGGATCTCGAGCATCTAATAACTGCCCATTATCAGGTCCAGTATCAGGGAGCCCAATGCCAACCATGGAGTATGAATGATAGAACTTCCTCTCAATGTTCCGAAGAGAAGAAGCCTTCTTCTCCAACTCCTTTGATGCAGTTTCGGTTCTTTTTTTAATTTTAAGTTCCTCAGTTTGTTTTACAGATATCACATGAACAACATTGATAAAGCTCTTGATGGCTTCAGAAGCAACTGTATCAGGAACTCGGTCAAGAGCAAGCTTCCACTCGTCACAAAAGGCATATACATCTGAGTGTTCCACCTTGCCATTCACATTGTCATTATTGCTCACAGGAAGAAGGGTGAGCTTGAACCAGCCATGGACAGATTGGATAAAGTCCCGCTGGAACTTTATTAGGCGGCAGAAACTGGAATGCCAGGCAGAGACAGCTGACTCAAGATCACGAGTTGCCTGCCTGTGCAGTTCAGAAGTTGAGTCACCCTTGGTTGATTGGTTCACGAGGCCACGGACTTGTTGCACAATGTTGTTCTGAACTTCATGGTACTGGTGCATTGATCTCCACATGTACATGAATCTGCATTGAGCATACTAGATGAGTGGCTACATAAACTGTTTAAATGGTCACCAGTTAAGCATTCAAATGGTTTCACCATTCAAAATAAGAGAGACAGGATGTAGATATTTGAGCCAAAAAAAAAAAAAATAGAGAAAAGAACCAATTTCATCCAACGTTGCATCTAGAATCTACGGGGAGCAGCATATTCAATCTATTCATAGTCATATGTCCATCATGAGTGGAGAAGACACAGAACAAGAAATTTCCTGCAGATTAAAAATTAAATGAAGTTGGACCATAATTTGGCACTGGGTTCACATCTCAAGTCCTGTCAATTACTGCCTTGCCAAAAACTAATGCAATTGTTCTTGCCAAAAATTATTACATGATAAATTTTTTCAAAATTGCCCTGGCTTGAGTTTATCAGCCTACAGGTTGTTTGGCATGGCCAAAATACCAATACAAAGACAATTCTAGCAGCCTGATGTTGTCTGTCTGCTAGGCATTGTCAATCAGTTGCAGAGTATTACCGAGAAGAAAGAGTCTTCCTAGAAGAGTTATTATGCAATCATCAGCTTAATAACTACATGCAATTGCCACTAGATTTTCCTTGCTAATCAATTTATTATAAAGATAACATCAAAACTGTTGACTAAATTTGCCAGTCCAACAATCAAGAGACAATGGTGGGTCATATCACAGTTAAGTTCATTGCACCTAACTCTCTGCCCATAAATTAACTTTAGCCTCAACAGTAGATCAGATGAAACACAACCATATTTGAGAGGTGCAGAGCTGGGGCCATTCTCTGATTTTATGAGGTAGTTAGCAATTGGAAAGTCGACACAACAAGGGCACAAGTGGCACAACAAAGCAGTGCCTTATAATGCTTTCACCTACCAAAGCAAAATGCCCAATTCATATAAATTATAAATTTAAAATGTGACAAAAATCGGCGTATAGAAGTCTTTCCATGGAGTTAATATTCCATTAACAATGAAAAAACATAATATTTCAACAGAATTCCATAGAAGAGAAATGACATACCCGTGACACAGTTCAACCAGCTGAGGAACAAGATCAGAGTCTCTAAGACCAATGATGGCTGTTGAGGTGGTGGAAACAGCCTGAGACGTAACAATAATTAGAGACTGCAGCCTATTAATTGAAGCCTTGGTCTTGTCTAGCTTTACTTCATCCTCTCCCTTGTACTCTTGACTTTGTAGCGTCGACAGCTTCTTCTCATGCGCGATCTTTACACCTTCTCTGGCCTAATCATATACCAAACATTAGCACTAGTCAATTTTTTCCTTTAATATAAATGTTTACAGTATTAATCAAATATCCAACTTCAGTTTTACAAATAAAATATAAGAAGCAGCTTCAGAATTTGATTAAAAACCAACCCAACTGTATTTTCTTCAAAATAAATAAATTACATCTAATAATAGAGTAAAAGTGAATGCATCTGCATCCACTTTGACTGAAAAAAAGTGCACAAGTTGGTTGGACCGACCACAGACTAGTTTCTAAAAATAAACACAGGCGGTTCATGTCATTCTGACAGGTTGTCAAGGGCATTTCAGTCTATATAGTATTTAAATTGTAACGAAATCAAGCCAATTACCGTCCATAACGACAAAAAGGTGAATTCCATATAATAATTAACATCATATAGGGGTATTTTCGGAAAAATCTAAAACCACCCAACCGTAAATTGGGTACTGCGGTGGACTTACGCTATCTCCGACATAAGCTAGTGCATATCCTATTCCTAGTCATTTAACAAAACCTTTTTTTTTATTAGATAAAAAGATAAAAACTAATAATAAAGTTTTCAATCACAGTAAAGATAGTGCCAAATTTGAAAATTTTGTTCCCTCAGAAAAAATTAAAAAAAAATATTAAAAAATTAAAAACTAACAACGCGGTGTACAGTGTACCTTCACTTCTTCGTAGAGTTTCTTCTCCCAAGCCAACAACCGTTCCATAGTGGAGCAAAGGCTTCTAGGGCCACCCTGTTCGTTCAGTGAACCGGTGTCGAGCCGATACTTAACGGCCAATGGCGGTTTTGAGGTCCAACTCGAGCTCAAGTTGCTTAACATACTAGTAGAATGGTACACTGTCTCTGCAACCAATAAACATGAAAAATGCCCAAATCAAATCAAAATTGATTGTTAAAACAGTGAAATAGCATATGTATTCAAAACGGCCAAATTCGATTTAAAAAAACTGATAATCTAAGAGACTTACTCTTCAATTGCCGGAAACTTCGATCGAGCTGAGCCCTGCCGATCTCGAGCATCTCCGAGACCTGGTCTCCGGCGGCTGCAGCTTTGTCAAAATTCTCCTTAATAGCCTCCACGATTTCTGTTAAATCCTTATGCCTAACGACCATCTTCATATTGGAGATATCTCCAGTCCTGAAACTCGCCGACGATCCGGCCTCATCCGACTTAGTCGTATTCCCGTAAACTGGCTGCTGTTTCACTGACTCCGCCCGCACCGATGACCCGAAATTCGACCGGGTACCGATATCGGATCTGGATTCTCTATCCTCATCCTCCTCCCCTTCTTCCGATGAACTAGTTGTGCTGTAATGATCATGATCTCCCCATTCGCTGCACTGAACCTCCTCTCTCTCTGTTTCTTCATCGACGGTACTATGCTGCTTGATATTGGTATTATTGTTGATGTGATGGAGGTTGTGCTTCTTGTTTTGTAATTGGAAAAAATCGTACTCCGATCTCTCGGTTTCTGTCTCTAACTCGGTTTCGGTTTCTTCATCTTCTACATCGTCAGTGTCTAAGTGGTGTTGCTGGTGATGTTGGCGATTCTTGTTTTGATTTTGGGCTTTTCGATCGAAGAATTCCGAGTCTGGAGGTGATGGAGGGTAGAAATTCTCCCAGTTCCAAACAGAGGAAGTTTGTGATGGTGTGCTCGAGTACGTTGAATTTGCTTGATAAGCTGTGGGATATTCAAAATTTCCAGCAAAATTGGATTTCTGACTACGAGGAGACGAGGTAAGGCTCGACTCAGAGAGTATATGAGGGAGTCTTCGAGGTTTACGGCGGCGATTAGACGCAGACTTGAGACTTGAAGCAGAGAGAATGTGGGGGAGCTTAGAACTTGCTATTGTGGGAGAAGGAGAAGGGGAAGGGGAAAATGCCGGCGGCGGTGGAGGTGGGTGGAGAGAAGGGGATGGAGAAGGAGCAACACGTGGAGGTAAAGAATTGGTAGAAGAAGGAGGAGGAGGAGTGTTTGAAGTGTGAAGAAAAACGGCAGGGGTCTGCTCAGAAACGGCAAGTGGTTCACCAGCAGCGAAGGAGCAAAGAGCTGAGCCAGTAACACGAAGCGAACGGCAGTAATCGGCGTGAGCCGCTGCAAGATGATGACGAGCGTAAACAGCTTCCTTGATGAGGCGGCGCCGCTCCTTGCACCGCCTCACCGTATCCTCGTTGTCCAGCTTCGACGCTGTACAACCCATCTAGCAAACAAAGCAAGAGAAAGAGAGCAAAAACAAGAGACAAATAAATTGACCCCAAGTGTAGAGAGTTCCAGCGTACGGCGCGTTTTTAGGTGGTGGCGCCCGATTTCAGCCCTCTAGGTAGAGTAAGAGTGAGCGACAGAGTGGAGGCCCTCGAGGGGTATTATTGGTATTTCATAGGATGTTAACATCTCACGTATTTTTCTTTCTTTTTCTTTTCTCTCCACTTTCTTTGTTGACCACAGTATGGAGTCTCACTATTGATATAGAAAGTTTTCTTTCTTTCTTTTTTTTTTTTTTTTTTGCCCTTTTTCTATCTATTTAATTTAATAAAGTGATAATGAAATAATTTGTACCATAATCATATTTGATTAATATATTATGGATAGTGTTTTAGTAGGTTAATTAAATAAGTGTATAGCAGAAGGTTGCTTTTTGTTTTTGTTGGTGCTTTGCTGGGGTTGATGGCAGAGGATCTTATACAAATTGTGTGGGCCTATGAATTAATTATTAAGTTGATTTTTTAGCTATAAAATTATTAAGTTGATTCCTCTAAGCTACTTAGTTGTTGGATTTTCTTTCTTTTTTAGTGTTCAATATTGTTCAATTATTATTATTATTATTTTTCATGTTTTCCATTTGTGTGTTTTGAACTCATCATCAACATGTCTTATTTTCTTAATTTTTGACGTTTACTTTGTTATTATGCCTTCAAATTGCCCTAATCTTAATGTCATTGACAATTTTTTTTGGAATAAATGTGTCGTTGATATTTAATTTAAATTTCTTTAGACAATTTTTTTTTCTTTATTTCTATTACAATCAATGATATTATTATTAATTTTTACATACATTATTAAATTTATATATTCAATTTTTAGCAGTAGTAAAATAATATTAAGCCCATTTTCAAGAACTATAGTTTCACTAAATTATATATTCAATTTTACTTGATTCACTATGTTATATTCCCTCCATTCCTTTTTAATTGACGTTTTTTATTGAGAAACAATTAATTATACTAAGTTCAAATAAGAAAATGATAAAATTTTCATTATTGGTTATAAAATACTAGATAATATGTGCATTAATTATAAAGTAATGGATAATAATAAAGATATGAATAAAATTGAAAAAAAAAATTATTGATTTTCTATAAAAAAAAATAAAATTCTTAAAAAAAAGGTCAATTAAAAAGAAATGAAGGGAATAACATTTCTAATTAATAATCTAAAATTAAACATTTGATTATTTATGTGAATGTCATGTCCACACTTATAAACACGAATTATGTCATTTAATTACTTTTCTTCTTTATTTTAGACACATTTTTTTTTCCCTTTATCTCCTATACATATTTTTTGTTATCTAAGTGTAATATAATTAAATGCATTTTTAATATAAATAATCACAAGAAATCGAGTTAGTTATTAACTATTAAATACATGAAATTTGTTATGTATGCAATATTGTATTCTTCAAATTTACAAAGACCTACCACTAAAATTTCTTATAATTATACTTCTATTATACAAAGTGGAATTAATGTATTCAATTTGCTTATTTTGACCTAAATCATAATAAAATTAAAAAGAAAGAAAAGAAAAGAAAAGTTAAACCCAACAAATAGCCTTAAAATTACTATGATCAGTAATCTCAGAAAAATAAATAAATAAATATATATATATATATATATATATATATATATATATATATTATATATTAAAGAAAAATGCAATAGAAAGACGTAAAGGGCTTAAATATTCGGCAATAAGTGGATCCTTACAGGGAAAAGTAGATGATGAATACGAAGAAAAAAAAAAAAGACTATGGGTGTGGGGTGAAAGGCAGGGATTGAAAATGGTGAAAGTTTTTTTTAGGTCTGCTTAACTTTCTATTCCATGGTCCTGCTGGACTCAACCATCTAAGGCTACCTTTTACTATTGTTTGTTCCAAAAAGATTTTTTCTTTTTATTTTAAATTTTCATTTTTTTTCACCGTTACACTTGACGGTGTAAAAGACAATTCCTTCAATCTGAAGAGTTATGGTGATTTGTAGAGTATCGGATTCTTCATAAAAATGAAATGTTCCTTTCAAGATATTCTTTAGCTTTATTTTCTGTAAGGCAGTTTCTCAAAAAGAGTTTTTTGAGGGGATGAAAAAAGTTTTTTTTTTTTTTTTTTGTTTTGTTGAATTGAGTGTGAGATTGGGAGGAGGTGATAAAATTGGTAACCAAATCAAAGATTAGAAAAGCTATATGGCCCAATCCCATATAGTTCAATCTTTGCTGGTTCTCTAAATTGGCTATTGAATTGAATCCAAACTAAGTTTCTAAATAACCTTCTTAACATGTGTGATTAAAAAGTCATCGTCTTTTCAAACCAGACCACAAAAAAAAGAGAAGAAAAAATACAAAAAAAAAAAAAAAATATTAGCATGTTCATTAGTTTCTTTTTTCATGAAAATTTATTTATAGTAACAGAAAATTGTGATAATTATAGGCACAGGTACCATATAGTCTTCTTCTACAGAAGAAAAAGAACAATAAGACAAAAAATGCCTTGTACAACCACCAGGGGTTCCAGTTTCGTAACATGATAACAAACAATAATCGTTTTTAATTTTCTTTTACTAGAAAAATAGACTATACCAAATTTCCCTGCTCCAAACTGTAAACGAAGAAGAGTCACTCAAAAGCTGCAATCGTAAATTGATTTCCCTGAAATTAGGTGTTACAAATATCCAAGCGGGAGTACAAAAAGTTATACAATTTTAAAAAATAAATAAAGTAAATGGTAGGCGGCAATCCAAAGAAAACGATGGAACTGTTATCATTTTTTTTTTTTTTTTTTTTTTTGGTGAAACTGTTATTACTTTTCTTCCAAAAAGTTAAACAAAGTGGACAATTGGTCCACATGACCCAGCCCATCAAATTGTATTTGTACTACTATTAACTAGTATGTTTTAAGTATTAAATTTAGGACAAATTATTATTTAGTTTTTCATGTTTTATTTAATTAATTAACTGATCTTTACTTTTTGAGAAACTAATTCGTTAATCCTTATATTTTGATTTCGTCGTAAGTTTTAGTCATTTCGTCCATTTTTTTAGAATTTTATGTTAAAAAAATTAAAAAAACTAAAAGAAAATTATAATTTTTACCTAAAATACCCTCATGTTCCTTCTTTCTCTTCTTTTCTTTCACCAAACTGCCTTGTCTCTGTGCATAGCTTAATCCCCCAATCTCTCTCTCTCTCTCCATTTATCCCAATCACAAATCCAGCAAAGCCCATCATCGGACAAAAGCTTTGGCTCGATTCTTGCAAATCTGGCGAGCTTCACGCAGATCTAGACCTGTACTCTACTACTATTGGCCTTCACGACCCACCTATAACCTCCATTGAACCAGTTACCGATGGTTTTGCCATCCAGCTCACATCTCCAAAAGACTATGTTGCCATCGAGTTGCGCCTCTCCACTGCCAGTCCTCTCTCACCGTCAGCCGTACCCCTCCATTCGTTGTTGATCACGACCCAAGACCACCACTTACCTCTTAGCTGTCATCATCATCGACTCACGACGCCGAAATTGTCCTAAACCATCGCTGAATCTCACACTAACCCTAGCTACTTGTTAATTTGATTTTTTTAATTTGTTTGATTGTTTGGTTTCTTACAAATTTTTGTTGAAATTTCACACTAACTCTAACTACATTTCTTTTTACTATTTGTCAAATGGAATTTGGATGAAAAGCCTATTTCTTTTGTATGATGAAGTACCTGGACTGTTAATTTTTTTTAAAATTTTGATTTAAATTTTTTTTTTATTTGTTTCTACAATTTGGAACATTTTGTCAATAATATCACAAACTAATTGCTATTTTAAGTTTTGAATCTTGCGTTTTTGAGAGGATTAGATTTGTGCCCAGGTTGATATTTGAAATTCTAAACTTTGAAATTAAATTATCATGCTTTGATCTTCCATGTGGTTTGCTGCACTTTTAATTTGGAGACTTAAGAAATTTGGATTATTTCCTTTATGGGTGAGAAAAAAAATTTAAGAGTAAATAAAGGGTATTTTAATATTTTCATAAGTATTTAACGATGAAAATATATAGAAAGACTAAAGTGTTGACGGAATCAAAATACATGAATTAACGAGTTAAATTCTCAAAAAGTAAAGACCAATTAGTTAATTAGGTCAAACCTGAGAAACTAAATAGTAATTTACCCTTAGATTTATCATCTTAAAACTATTCAGAGTTTTTATTTGTGGGCCTTAAACATTACGATAAATTAAGAACAATTAAGAAAAATAAAACTGTTAATAATACATAAATTTTGCTTTGGGTAGGTGGGAACAGGGAACTTAATTGTACCTCTACATGATAAAATGTCCTCTTTGCCATGTCTTTTCCAACTTGAAAAGAGTTGATTCTTCTCCAAATATGTCAGCATTGAATTGTATTGAAAAAAAAAAACACCAAAGGTACATCATCCTTAATTAATGTGCTTTGAATCAATTATGGAGCTAGTAACTCAGTAATCATTTAGGGTTCATTTAGTGCAAAAAAAAAAAAAAAAAAATCATTTAGGGTTCATTACCCTTCTTCACTATAGTATGAGATAAGAAGCATATTCCCCTAAAAAGCTAGAGCTAATTAGAACCATATCTAAATGCATAATGTGAAAACCATGAATTTTGCTAATCACAGTCCAAGCATATACCACATAAAAGAGTAAGGTTTCAGTTCTTAGGATGACAGATTGATGGTCACAAATTCACATTGATTTTTGCATCAATTACCACTCTCACTGGCATTTTGATCGTCTAGGGAAAAATCCCAAAAAGGACAAAGCAAAGAAGATGAGGGAAAGGAAAAATAAATTATAAGGCGAAAACATTGAAAAGCAAGCAACCAACGATGCAAGTATATTTTCCACATGACACGGACCCCCCCACAAGCATAAACACAAACACAAGCCATTGTATTGTATGACATAGTCCGGTGGTGTAGGGGGTCCCACCACGATTTATTTTGCCAAACAGCTAGCACAAAAAAGAAAGGATCTGTCTTCTAGAGTCGGACAAACAATGCACAGAGATCCATTCACATAAGTCATCAATCCTTATGGAGACTTTTAGCTAAAGAGTAAATACTAACTACTAGCTTGAGAGGCCCTTTTTTACCTGACAACCTCTTAACCTGGTTAACTGGCACGTGTCAGTCTTAGGCGCTGCCCTGATACTATTTGTTTAACCAAACTTGGCAACAGCAGCCACGCTCTGGTGTACCCTTGGGCTTTCATGGAGATGCTGCTGAGGGAGAGTTGATCACGTGCTGTTGGTGGGTAGCAAAACCGAAATTCCCAAACAGCCCCTGTATATCATTGGAAAGGAAAACCAAGATGCTGATTGTCAAAGACTTATCCTTTGGGTATCAATCATACAATACGCATCTATCCTCAAAATAAAGTGACGTGTAAAACTCATTATTTCATTGTCAAGAAAAAAGAAAAAGAAGAAAGGTTGTGGCCCTTGGCAAAAAAAAAAAAAAGAAGAAAGGTTGTGGCACCATTCAAACAATAATATAACCAACGGACACAGATGATAGTTACTACTAGATAGAGGAATTAATTAACTAATATCTTGCAATCGAGTAATAGTGAGGCTACTATGAATTTTTATTATAATTTATGTAATTTTGCCTTGCTATGATGGACAAAAACATGGATAAGGATGAGAGACCACATTTAGAGAAAATACAAACTGGAATTAGGCTAATGTATTATGCATACCATAGCATCATTTACGGCGTAGGCCACACAGTAGTGTTCCTGAAAAACAGCAGTTCAGGACAAAAATTAGAACACAACAGCATCAGCAACCATAACAGAAAAGCTCATTGCAATTTATGACCACCTATAAGTATAAATCACCACTTGACAGATGCCCTCTTTTGTTTGTGTGCGTGCAACAGAAAATTCTATTTGGTCTAGCCCCACATATCAATATCAAGTATTGTCATTAACTAATTATCTACAGCAATAGACACTTTCTTTTGCAACAGGAATGAGGAATTGGCTTGCCTGCATCATGTGCCACTCTTCAAACTCATCAAATAATTCCAGCCGTTCAATCCTAATGACCAGATTACAAAAGATGAGAAACTTCCAGTAAGTATATCCGCGGGGGAAAGAGTGAGAGGAGAAAAGGAACAAAAAGCTACAAAGTGCACAACATATTACAAAATATTTATTAAAAAAAGGGAAAGAGAAAGGGAGAACGTCCAAACAGGGAAAGAACTTTCTTTTATATCATTCTGCAATTAACATGTCAGAATCTAAACAAGACAGCCATTAAGGAGTCCTCCTTTTCACAAAGGCAGAATCTGAAAAAGCAGTTAGTGCACATTAACACGAGGTAGTGATTTTAATCCAGTCTCACGATATTCCTCTTTTATAACTGGACTAACATATGATCTGCTTAAAGTTCTACTTCCAGAAATACTCCCAGACAGCCAGCAAAGGCAACTTTTCACATATACAAAAAGCAAAATCTATTGAGTCATAAAACAGATACATCTAGGGTTAACATTGTTAAAAATGCATGTGCAACTAGTCACTGCCAGTGGTTTCATCAACAGTTACCAGCCAATGCAGCCAGATTCAGTTGATTGTCCATTATAGAAATCAGACAATAAAAGCCCTGCTTCCAAGAACATGAGAATGCAAAGGCTTAACTGCCAAGCTGGTTGCCACTAGATCATCACTGAAATATATGTGCAGATTACAATGAAGTGTACAAAATAACAGAAATTGATGGGGCTAAGTTAGCATTTTGACACAGCGGTGTCATTATTTTATAACTTAACAGATTAATTAGGGAGTTAAGATGAAGCAAAGTAGTAAAAAATGCCCAAGGTTGATCTAACACATCAAATAATAGCCACTGGCCATCTCTGGATTCACATAACAGGATATAAACAGGGAAGGGGAAATAATATGAAATGATGTACTTTTGACTGTCCAATATTTTATAAAGCACTTACCTGCGCCTTTCTTGTGTTTCAATAAAATCACTATAAACTCTCAGCATGTCCCAGGCAACAGCCCTCTGATACCTCACATAGTGTGCAAGAAAAAAGTATTTAGATTTTTAAAAAAAAAACAGTGAACTAAAAAAACAAAAAAGGGAATCAAGGTAACAAAAACTTGTCCACAAACAAACAACCAGTTTTGGCGGAATGCATATCGACTTCTATAGCAATTCCCTAGTAATAATACATGTCTGAGTGTCTCAATTCCAGCCGCAAGTAGCATAAATAATAATCAATCTACCATTTGAGTGATCCTTTGGGGGAAAAGTTTTTGTACCCAAAATTAATTGACTAGAATACAAAATCTCTTTACTACAAAATATACTATATCCAGTTAAGACTTTTTCATAACAAAAATTTATAATCCAAACATTAATCACCTAGAATGAGCAGAAACTTGTGCAAACTCTGGTAACCTATGTATTTAAACACAATAGATGCACAAACAATTTCATTTATTTTCTCCTATCTAGGAAAAAGAAGAAAACCAGTTTCATTCCAAGGAAAAATTTCCTTGTTTAAGGTTATACCTGCCATCCCCCATCAAGAAAAAGTTTTTCCTTTGCAAGCAAAGTTGGTGTATCATATATCCCCAGTAGTGCACAGCCACGACTCTAAGGACAAAAAGAAGAAGATAAACATCATAAATTAATTGAGCACCAAATATATTGATACTAATGATAAAACAGTGAGCAATTGAGCACTGATACAATTTATTATGTAGTCAAGATATTTGGAGAATACTTATGGAACTGGCCCATGCATGACCTGCCTGGTGCCCAAGCAACAATTTTATAATTGCTTGAGCAAGGCCCCAGAAAAATTGTGATTCATGCACCATTTATTTAGCATTCTACATTAGTATCCCTTAATACTTAGGCAGTTAGACTGGACAGAGTAGGCTATACAGTACACATTATTCCTTTGAACTACAACTTCTTTCTGAATTTCCTTACTTTTAGGCTAGAATTGGTGAATGCCAATTAAAAAGTAAGAACTTAAGGCTGGAAGAAAGGAAATTTAATTCCTATATTCAGCCGTAAGAAATAGTGAATAAATCCATTTTGTTTAATCACCTTCATTTTGGAAATATTTGTGCGCGCTTTAATAATTAAAAATATCAATTAGAAAATGACTCAATTTCCAAAGCCAAAAGCAATAAAATTACTTGAAAGAATTAATTCAACTCAAAAATTTAAATTAAAGGACAAATTCAAACCTCCAAATTTCTGATCATTTGCTGCCCAAAAGCATCATCCGGGTGGATCTGTAACCATCATAGTGATATGTAAATGATTGTGTTTTTTTGTGTAAAAGAACCATGTGAAAATATTCAAACCACTGAAGCCAAGAACATCTAGAAAAAATGGTAATTATCATGTCCACAAATATTAACATCAATAGCCCTAAAAAGGCATATAACCTGCTCATATAAGAAAAACACTGCTGTTGAAAATGTCTTTGATGCCCAAACAACTACAGCACGGCTTGAATCTGGATCCAAGTATATTAAAACGCATTCTGCAATTATAAATGTTGGCAAGCTGATAACAGTATCAGAATAAAACAACTTATAGTCTCCTCAGTGTGAAGATAAATAACCAGACTCCACAAAAAAAATGATAAGAGAAAATCAAAACAAGGAGAAAATGATTTATTCAGAAAAAGTCATTTGATATTGTAAAATTGCACTGTTTGTAGCATATCAATCAGAACAAGAAGCATAAATAGCAAGCAAAATCCCAGAGAATGATACTTTTCAGCAAAAAGAGATAGAACCTCAAAAGCTGTAGATAAGCATATAATCTTCTTGAGCATGTAAAGTAATAGACAGTAGCTGAGAAAACATCAACTACTACTTTTAACTGTAGATTATAAATGACCCAAAAGCAACAAAGAAGGAAGTTGATGAAATTTTATCAAAAACAAAAAAAGAAAATTGCCTAAGCACACATACCTGGGATCCATATTAGCCAAAGCTATGATGTCATCTAGTTTTTGTATATCTCGCAAGTCAACTGGCAGTAGCTTGTAATAATCACTGAGCACTTCTCCTTTCTCTGAGAAGTAAAAACCACCAATTAATACCAACCAGAAATTAAAAGAGAAGAATTTGAAATAATGTCATCAAAACACCAAGAAGATTAACATCTGTCAAAAACAGAAACAAGCACCAATGCCACCCCATACCTCAGGAGTCCATGGCATCTGCAATTCAAGAAAGTTACCTCGTGAGATTGATGCTGTAGCACCAACTTTATCCCTCAACTGACTGTAGGACTCGATAATTGCTGCCTTTTTACTAGTTACCTAACAAATACCTGATGTGAGTTGAAAGCAAAGAGCTGAACCTTGTGCCAGCAAGCATAAATTGGTTAATTATAAGTTTACTCCAACAACTATAGCCTTTTAACATAGCTTAGAAAGTTGGAACATCATGACCCCAAAATAAGCTAGTGTACTGCCACATAAACTCATAGGATAGTAATGAATGTATCAAATACAGACCTCCTTGAAATCCAGCTCCACGTATAAAGATGGTGCTTTTCCCTCATCCTGTCATAGAAAATGTATCATTCCAATAAGCACCCCAACATCTCTACTTTGGCACAAAATTCATTCAGATGAAATATCAGCTATGATCTCAACACCCTCCCAACTTTTTAACAAGTATTCACTATTTCAGCACCATTATTAGGTTCTTGGCCTCTTCTAAAACCTTTTATACTTTCAATGAATTCTATTACCACTACTTAATTTTCAACAACACAAATATATCGCTTTGGCTAGTCATAGATACATAGGTCATGGGTCTTTTATTATTATTACTGTTCCAGTGCAATAGTATTGACCAGGGATTATTGCTGAGTATCTATATTCAGAATTTATCCAAAGTATGTTATTCAGAGTTTATCTAAAGTATGTACCTTGTTAACATTAATGCAGTTGCCAAAGACCCCCAAAAATAAAAAAGGTGATAAGAACATTTTAACAAATTGAATCAAATTAAGTATATCGGGTGTTCCTAACAAAAAAAAAATAATGCAATGTCGTAAGAATGCTAACGAAATTATTTTGACAATACAGATCAAGCACAACTCACAAGCAACCAATATAAGCACAAAGCTAGTACACATAAAAGTTGAAGCAAACAGGTGGTTTTTGTGGGAAAAGAATGAAGCAGAAGCCAGACTAATTGCTTGCCACAAGTCAAAAACAAAGTCATTGCACCTGTAACTGAAAGTAAGTTGTATCAAAGCCTGCTCCAATCGACAATATCTGCTTCTTTGCGAGGCCTTTTTCATCAACATTCATTTCACAATCAAGAAACTGATATAGAAGCTTTCGAAGAGCAGCCCAACGCGCAAAGTAGCCTCAGTTATAAAGAAGCAAAAGCAGAAAATTCAGTAAAATCTAAAATATGAAGAGAAGAGAGATTGTAATGCCAAAATATAATAGGTTTCAACAACAAAATCATACCGCGGTTGATTATTGGAGATCTCTTCACAGGTCGTCTAACAAATAAATGGACGTAGTCATCTTTCATGTATCCCTTTGTAACACAAGACCTTTAAGATACACAGTATCATTCAGCATATCATTTATCCCATACTATAGAATTTTCTTCATTGTTATTTCATTTTCTTGGCAACCAAACAACAATCAATATTAAATTAACAATTGTATGGAGAAAACTTGAAAATAAAATAAGAGGAAAAACAAGAGAAGATTCGAAGTGAAAATTACACACAATTTACTAGCTGAAGCGTCGTCGTTCGTAGCTTGAACCGCTGCTGTATTGCTGTGCGACTCAGCCACAGGCTTTGCCATCGCTGATTTTGCTTTTTTGAGAGAAAAGGAACTTCAAAAACACAGCGTATATGCTCAACGATGTGAAATAAGAAAACAGAAACAAGGATTTCCAAGGTGCAGAGGCGATTGGAGATTTTTATTTAATTTACTAATTAGGCGATTTCTTCTGTTCTGGCTCTGTGCTAATGTATCGTGGAAATTACAGAAAAGCTCTGATATTTGGTGCAATTATACAATTCGATCCTTTTTTACGCGTTACTAGTCTACTCTACGTCTCATTTACGAAATTAACCACTTGGGAAATTACAGAAAAGCTCTAGAAAGTGTGGGGGTGAAAATGGAGAAAAAATATATAGCGAGAAGAAAATGATTCTCTTGTCACCATTTTGATTTCGAGATGGAGATAAAAATAAATGGGGTGAAATTGAAAATTTTGCCTAATGGTTGTATATTTATAATTATTATGTATGTACCTTTTAAAAAGTTTTTTTTTTTAAATTTTAAATTACAACATACTAATTTTTTATATTTAAATTGTTCAAATAATTATTTTTAAAAATTAATAAAAAAATTTATTCATGAACGGTTAAATAGCTGGACTATGCAATTGAAATAATCTTCCCTTTTTAACAACTCTCATAAGATTAGTTAAAATTAATATAAATAGAGAGGAAAAATTAATAAATATTAATTAACATAATAACTTCATGATAGTTTAAACTTTAAACAATACTATAAAATAAATCTTTAAATAATATTTTAGTTAATAAAATTATATTTAAAAGTGGAAAATGAGTCAAGTTAATATGTTTGAGTTTAATCACTTTAGACTCGAGCCAATTATATTGCGACGTATTAATCCATTAAATTGAGTTACAAATAATTTTCAAGTTAAATTTAAATTAATTTTCATGTTTTAAATTGTGTTATTTGTAATATTGATTTTTTTATTTAAATATTTTATTCAAAATTCATGAAATTTTTGTTTTTTACTTAAATTAATCTAAATTTAGATTAATATTAAGTCAAAATCTAAATGAGTCATATTTGATTTGGAGTAAACAAGTTAAAAGATGATTTTCAACTTAAAATTTAATTTTGAAATCATTTAGATTTAAATCATTTCAAGTTTTATATAAATTTCAAGTAGTCTTTAATCAATTTTGCAAATTAAATAAAAAAAATTATCGCTTCTAATTTATATTTTAAAATAATATTATAACACTTTTAAAAATTAAGTTTTAATTAACTTCTCATTAAACAATGTATTTTATAATTTTAATTTCAAACAAACCTTTTTATATATGGTATACACTATACACTTTATTAGGCATGGCCGGTTTAACTAAACCGTCGGTTTCGGTTTGAAACCGGTGATTTTGGTTTAATAAAATATTCAAACCGAAACCATAACAGATATTTACGATTTCGATTTTGATTTAGAACCGATCGATTTTGGTTTTGATTTCTATTTAAAACCAATTTCTTTTTTTTTTGTCTAAAACTAGTTTCGGACCAATTACTTTATTATATTAATTTTGATTAAAAAATTAATATAACATAATGAAATAATTTAACATAAAATTTTAATAAACAATGAAATTTATTAAAATATAATTATATATTAAAAAAAGTTTGCACTTAATATTTACGTTAATTTATTAAAATATAATTGTATGACTGGTATAACCGAATCGTCGGTTTCGATTTGAAATTGGAGGTTTTGATTTTTGATCCGATTTTTAATAGAAATCAAAATCAAAATTAAGCTCCTTATGGTTTCGGTTACAAACCAAAATCATAACCAAAAAATAGTTTTGATTTCAATTTTATTTAACTGGTTTCAATTTGATTTAGCGATTCCGATTTGATTTTGTTCACTCCTATTGATAATAATCCATTCATATACTTGTAAAATTAGTAAGAAAACTTTATTGGCGGTGGTTTAATTTTGAAGGTCATTATCATAAACGAAGATTTATTTCATTATTCGTAAATTTTTTAATCTCAATATATATAGTCAGTCTTTTATAAGAGTGAAGTGATAAATTTAAAGTTTTGGCATTGTAGTAGAGCACTTTTTTTTTTAATTTTGATTTTTTTTAAATTTTTTTTCATATTTTTTTGGAAAAAATATGATTTATCTTACTTCTTTCAAGATTGAAATAAAAAAAATTAAAAAAAATAAATAAAAAACATATGTGAAAAAATAATGCAAAACTTACCCTTAATATGTATACTGAAATTGACCCAAGGGTATCACTTCATCGCTAAATTTAAAATAAAAAAAAAAAAAACTAATAAGCTATATATAACTTCTAAATACTTTACATTTAATAAAGGGTAAAATATAAATCCAAAAGTTAATTTAGTTAGTAAGAGTATTTATATTATAGATATTCTCGGGGCAAACTATGAGAGATTTTTCTTGATTTACAATTGTTACAGTAAAATAAAATATAAAAAAATAAAAAGATAAGAGCTATTTTATTTATAAAAAATTTAAATAAAACAAGCAAAAAATATAAAAATCAACCTAAAAGGTATCAAAACAAAAATATAAGGCTTAATAGATAAATTTATCTTAAAATTTGTATATTTAGTAATTATATTTTTTTTTTTGTGTTAATTATACTCTAATTTGAAAATTTAGTTATAATTATACATTAAATCATAATTGCAATAAATTTTTTATTAATTAAAAGACTAAAATATCAAATTGATCTTTAAACTTATTATAATATTATCAATTTAATTTTTAAATTTTAATTGAAGTTAATTGATCTCTTTAACTTTATAAAATTTAATTAATTGAATTATTAATTTGACTATTAGTAATTTAGCAAGTTCACAGTGTTAAAAAATTAATTAATTTTTATCAAAATTTTAAAATTAAATTGATAATACAATATAATAAGTAATAAGATTAATTAATTTTTAGTTTTTAAACTAATATGAACATATTATCATTATCATTATTATTATTATTAATTTAATTTTAAGTAGAATTTTCTTAAAAAAACTTTAAGGTGTCTTGAAACAAAAATTTTAAATTAAAGTAAAATTAAAAAATATATAAAATAATTTAAAAAACTAAATATTTAAGATAAATTTATATATTAAACCAAAATATAACAGTAAAAAACGGAAATCAATTTTCCGAAAAGGCACATCCACTCCACGTCATAAATAAGCTACTCTACAAAAAGAACAAACCAGGCGTCGATCGGACAGCCTTCTGTTACCGTCAAGCTTATATCATACACGTAAACCCTAACACCTTACCCTCTCAATTCCAAATTACCTTTTTCAAGTTTTTTCCTCTTCCTTTGTCTCCAATGTCCAGAGTCTTTAATTTCTAGAAACCAGTTCAATTTGTTTAGGGCTTGTGCGGTGGTGTATTATTGAAGATGGACATCGAACAAAAACAAGCAGAGCTGATCGATCACTTCGTCAAGCAAGCATCGGCTCTCAAAGGCTCAGCTCTCGGGCCCGTTATTATTGAGGCCACTTCTCACCCCTCCCTCTTCGCCTTCTCTGAGATTCTCTCAGTACCCAGCGTCGCTGAGGTTAGAATCCCACCCATTTCCGGTTATCTACTGATTTCATTTTATTATATTTTACTATCTCTATTGCTGAGGTTGAATGAAACAACAAATGATTTTTAGCTTTTTGGCTTTTTTTTTATAAATTTTTTTAAATGTTGTTGTCCGAGTTTTAGTTGATGCAGATTTTCTTGTTATATGTATTAGGTCATTTATATTTAGTGAAATTGGATTCAGAATTTCTTTGTGAATTGATTAATGGATTATTGCAGCTTGAAGGAACTGAAAATTCCCTGTACCTTGATGTGCTTCGGTTGTTTGCACATGGCACATGGACTGATTACAAGAGTAAGCTTACAGGCTCCTGTTTCTCCGTAGGTTTTATTTTACTCTGTACATGGGGATATGTATTGGGTCCTTTTCCACAGGAAAAAAAAAGGTTTCCCTTCCTGTGAATGCACTTAATTGTAGGACATTGACATATGAAACTCTTACTGCCTTAATTTTTAAAGTAAACTCATGGTTATATGCTCTTTTTCTCCATTCATGTGACCATATTGTCGAGCTGTTATCTTTTTGAAGGGTTGCTAGATTGTCATGCTGGAAATGTGTCAAGTGATTGCCACCAATTAGCCAGATTTTCTCATTAACGGTAATGAGAGGGACAAAGCCCAATTGCTTTGTCTGAATTTGTATTTTGATTTTTGAGTGTAACAATGGGCCTTTCTGGTGTCTGCAGCATGTTTATAGATTAGGATGTATCTGCAAGCTGGTTCTTGATTACCTGTTGGCAATAAATTTGCATCCCTTGCCCAGTGAATTGTGATCAAGTCCAAGAAATTAGATGACCTTTTAGTTCCCTTTTTCAGTCACAGGTGACTACATACTTTTTCTATGTTCTGTTATCCTGAATTAATCTGGAAATATTTATTCTAAAGATGAATAGGTATAATTGTCTGCTCATGCTAAGCATGAGTATTGATGCTTGGTTTGAAAATGTATCCGAGGTAGTAAAGTGTCTCTACGCAGTGTATTGAGCATCTCTCTCAGACCACTATCCTTGGACTGTTGTTTGTTTTTTGTATTTGAGAGAAAAGGATATGGAATTCCTGTCATAACTATCATCCAGGTGGGGTTTATATTCTTTGTTTGAACTGTCAAAAGACCAAATTTAAACAAAAAGGTAATTGAAGCACATTTTAAGGTGGGAAATTGCTTCATTATATGGAAAATGAAACAAGAAATCTCATTCTTAAGAAGGAAGTCAATAAAGGAAGTTTGTGATGAATAGTTAGTGGCATTGACACGCAGAAGTATCCATTTTGTCTCATTGCTAGGGGATGATTTGCTTATTCAGTTGGATTAAACAACAAATTCCCCATTCTTGATCCGTGTTTTTCTCTTTCCTTTGTGACATTAGAATGAAATTGGCAATTAAACTATCTCTTCACAGATAATGCTGGTCGTCTTCCAGAACTGGTTCCTGATCAAGTGCTCAAGCTTAAGCAACTTACTGTGCTTACACTTGCTGAAACAAACAAGGTATTTTTCCTTGGATTTTGAGCCCTTTCCACAGTACTAATTGTATCTATCTGGGTAGTTGATTTGCCTGCTAGATGTTATCATGCAAAGTTTGAAAATCAAGAAACTCGTTACCTAGACATAGTTTGATAATCAAGAAACTCGTCAACTAGAACTTAGTGTCACAAGTAAGTTTCAAATCTCATCAGTTGAAAGCAAAAAAGTAGAGTTAAGTCAAAATATGGCCCAATTTTGAAAGTTAATTGGTGATTCTTGGAGTCAAAGCATGATCTTGACTTTAACAAATAGTTTTGAATTACTGGAATTTGTACTGAATAAAAATGAATTGGTTGAGAGTTTTGAATGCCTTAAGTTCTTTATAATTGAAAATGATCAATGTGCAGTACTGATGTTAGTGATTAAATAGTAGCAGCTTTATTTTACGATTAACCAATTGATGATATGCTGTGAGTAGAGTTTAAATGATGAGCGTTGTTGATATTTTCAGGTATTATGTGTGTATGCTGCACACCAATTTGAATTTTAGTTTTGGATACCATATGATTTATCTGTCTCATTCACTTAGAATTGATAATCAACTGACCTACCCATTGAGCTTGTTCGGGTGTTTGTACTTTTCCAGGTTCTACCCTATGATCAACTAATGCAAGAGCTAGATGTTATGAATGTTCGTGAACTCGAGGACTTTCTGATCAATGAATGCATGTATGCGGTATGTTTCTTCCAATCAGATTCATTCTTTCCCCCATTCATGATAGCATTTTTTAAAAAAATTAGATTGCGAATTTTGCAAGTGAAATATATAACATGTTTAACTCATTAGCTACCTTCTTCTAGACAGTTATTATGATATTTAGTTTTCACTTGTTTTCATCATTTCATTGGGATGGGTTTGGTATTAAGGTTAGATTTTGCACTATTATACTGATTAATTGGGAAAAATATTCATGAAGTATGTGCTAATTGTGTCATTTTCTCATCCCACTTGTGTTATTTTAGGGAATTGTTAGAGGAAAGTTGGACCAGTTGCGAAGGTGCTTTGAGGTCTGTGAATGCTGTGATTGGTTTCCATTTCATCTCCTCCCTCCTTCGAGCGTATTGAAACTTTTCTAGTATTTTGTGACATACAGGTCCAATTTGCAGCTGGGCGGGATTTGAGACCTGGACAACTGGGGAATATGTTACAAACGCTATCAAGCTGGTAACATCTTTGGTTCAAGCATTATCATTATATTTTCGCTTACCTTGTTTTGTTGTATATATGCCTAGTTGCAAATAACTGCCTATTGTAAGTTGAAGAGGAAAATCTTGTTGTATGTTTCTTTTCTTTTCACTTTTCTGTCTTTAGAAACCATAATGCTCATCTGCCCTTGAATGTATGATCAAGTCAAATAATGCCATAATTCCATGCTTTACTTTGACTCTCCAAGTCCTTGGGCTAATTATATTTTGGCTCTTTTGTAATCGTTAGGTTTTCTAAAATAAAGCTGATAAGTTTTAAGCAGTGTTGTTAAAACCGGACCGGTTGAACTGGGAACCTGTTACTGGTCTGGTTTTTGAGTTATAAAAAAACGGGATGAATTGTGAATCGGAAAAAATCAGTCTGAACCGGAAAAACTGGGAAACTTGTCGGACCGGATTTTGCCTAAAACTACGCTGTTTTGAGCTTAATAAAGTTAAAAAAAAAAAGAAAAAAAAAAGGGGGCAGATCGATTAAGTTGGATCGATCGGACCGCAAACCGGCAAAGAGATCGGTTCAACCTCCGGTCCGGTTTTAAAAACATTGGTTTTAAGTTAATATGTGATATAGTATATTGTAGTATTTTACTATAGATATCTTTACACAATATTTAATGAAACTTACCTTCTAGGTTGGCTACATCAGAGAATCTACTTGGCTCGATTCAAGAGAAGATAAAATGGGCTGATACAATGAGTGAATTGGACAAGAAGCACAGAAAGGATGTGGATGATAGGATTGACGAAGTAAAGAAGTCCCTTTCCCTCAAGGTCAGTTGATTCCAGTTTTATATTTCAAATTTTATTTATCTGACAACAAATTAATTCAACCAAATTCTGTGCACTGGATTTTATTTTTCGGCCTTGGGGAAGGGGGGTGATGGGGCAGGGGAGAGAGAGAGAGAGGGTTTGATCCTTCCAGCCCCATATTCATCTAGTTTAATGAAGTAGCTAGGAAATAGATTAGTAACTAGTTACTAGGAACGATAGGAAAATAATGGTGACATATTCTTTTTCTTCTCCAACACCTCTCTCCCCCTCTCCTTTTCTCCCTTTGGGAGGGGGGGTGGGTGGGGTGGGGGGTTGCAGGGGATTTGTAAATGATATGTATACAAGAGGAGAAAAGAAATATAATCTGTATATAAGATGTATGAGCTCAATTTCAAATCTCTGTGCTTGTAAGTTTGATTGGAAGAATGAAGGGGCAGATCATATTGAATCTTCAATAGCTACAATTCAATAGATCATCACAACATGCTTGCAAAGATGTCAGTAGACCAATGCAAAGCTACGCTAAAACTAATATGGGTTTGGCTTGCATTTGAAGGATGATTTTTCTTGCATTTGGGCAGTTTGAATCTTCTGATATCTGTGATATTTGCATATGAAAGAGTTTTTTATTCAGTTTCTGGGATATGTCAGTCGATGTGTCTTACTTACGTTGTGGCAGAAGTTACAAACTGTGAGCAGGCTGACATTGACTTCAGAGGGCACGAGGAGATCTACTCTGAACCTGGTGGAGTGATGGACTATGAGGAAGACCGAAGCCGACCCAAAAGGTATTATACTGCAACTTTCTTTCTTCCTTTTTCTCAAGATTAAGATTCTACGGCTGGAAATGCACTGTCAAATTGTTGATATCACATTGCATGTATGCTTCTCTTTTGAATTTCTGGTAGATGGGAGTTAGTAAATGTTGCTACAGGGGAAGAATCTGGTGTTCTATTTTATTTATCTGGATCATTATTGAAACTTTAATCATTTTTAGTGTTCTTGGGACTTTGGAAAAATTGCAGGAGGCGGCATCCAATATCTTGAAGATATAGATAGATGAAGAAACTCATTGGATGGGTTTTTAGGCCTACATGCCAGATTTTCATTCATGGCATTCCAGCAACAGATGATTTTTGCTTTTGGGGACAATGATACTTCCTCTGAGAATGAGAGTGAAGTTTTCGTTGTCAGTTTAGATTGATATTTGAAAACTGTTACCTTGCTTTGAACCTACTGTTATTCATATTGAGTTAGAAAGAATGGAACCAAGATTTGGTGGTGCAGCTGAAATTTCACGGGGTCAGAAGCTCGATATCATGATACCTATCATTCTGCTTTTTGATGATTAACCTTCAATTTGTCACGAAAATAGATGCATATGATGTATATTAGCTGCTTCATGCATAAGAGGTCGACAGATCTATTTGTGGATGAAAATTTAATTGGCCGCTTGATGAGTCCTTGAATTATGGATTAATGCACATTATGGACTTTCTATTTCAAAACATTATTTAAAAATTTTCGAACTTTTATTTTTTTTTTCTTTTCAAGTCTTATTCAGCCCTAAACTTTTCTTATTTTTATTTTTAACCTTAATTTTTTTACAGTCCGTTTGGTACACAGAATTATTTAACTAAGCCATAATATTAGTAAATAACATTATATTTAATACTTATGATCCAGGTTGGGTTTAATAATCTCAAAGTTTAACTAACCCATGAGATAGGTGTTATCTAAAATTTAGTCTTTCCATGTTTTTAGTAAGCCTTATTTAATGGGGTTACTAATTTCATCATTTATGACACTTTATTTTTAAAAAGAGTAATTTTTTATACCATTTATTAATCTATCGTACCAAACATAGAATTATAAAAGTAGGATTAATTAATACTATAGATTAAGATTTTTGAAGCAAACAAGGTTTAAAATAAGTAATTTTATGATTTAATTAAGTCTAGAATTTAAATTAATTCTAAGGATTACGAATCCGTGAATTAAACGGACTGTTAAAGTTTACAATTATATCTTTATATATTTACGGGATAACCTCAATTTAATATTTAAAGATTTTATTTATTTATTTATTATTATTATTATTGTTATTATTTATGTATATAGATTGCAATGGGCTATGGCTTCTTAAAAATAACTTATTTTAGAGTATTTTCAATGGATTTTTTATTTAAATTAAACTCTTTATTATAAAGAGTCATTCAATAAAAAAAGACTTTCATATTTAGAGAGTTAATTCACTCTTTATTTTAATTGTAATTAATACACTTCAATTTTTTATGCACGTTATTAGTTATTAATTGATACTATCTTTCTATTGGAGGAAAAATAATAAAATAAAAAAGAAGTGAAATTTAATAAAAAGAAAAGAAGGAAAAAAAAGATTAAGACATTAAATGCTTATGGAACAAATTAAAATGAAGAGTAAAAATATAAAGAGTTTATTGAAATTGAATACTTTTTATATTTAAATATTATTTAAAATGCTCTTTATTAGAAAAAAGATGTTTTTTAAAATAAAGAGTTCATTGATAATGCTCTTAGTAAAAAGGTTTGATTGTTACTTGAACTTTTTGGGTAGCAGCTCTCAGTATTATCAGCTTTTAGTTTACTGGGATAGCTAATTTCAGTTGTACCTTCTTTAGATCAGGTGCAGTATATTTATTTTGTTTTCTATCTTGTATCATATTTTTTATTTAAATTTGTTCCTTAAAAGAACAATAGGACATGCACTTTATAAATCAAAATATTTATGAAAAAGCATTAAGATTTTTTTGAAAACTGAATCTTTATTTTATAAACAAAATGTACAAAGAAGGGTGTTTATAGACTATTTAGATTATTAGGAGTTTCTTACTCTAAGAAAGCCTGATAATTGTTCATTTGATTAGATTTTATCCCTTGTTTTTACTGTGTTTTTATCATTTAATTGGATTTAATTTGTTTGTTAAGTGTGTTATCAGAATAATTTGAGTGATTAAACTGATTCAAAGACCATAGATTAATTTGTTTGAAAATTGCAAAGCAAAGGAGCAAATTTAACAAATTTTGGACAAATGATCAAAGATACAGTAACTTACACGCCCAAGTACAAGCTCATGTATCAGGTAGTGTTGAATATCCTGCCCCTATACCTGGGTGTATTGCAGCCTATATTGAAGAGCTGAGTTTAGGAGAGAGGCAGACGCCAACATGCCCTGGAACAAGAACGTGTTCCAAACCGTGTAGATGAAAAGCTACACTTTTAAAAAGACATTTTGAAGAGAAAGAAAAGAGATCTGGTGGATTCTTTGGAAGGGTTTTCCAAACTTGGAGAAGTTTTTGGAGAAGAAGAGATAGATCACAACTGAAATCAAGGTGAAGAATAAGATTCGAATAGATTTGAATGGATGATTCAAGATTGAAGAGAGGATTCTTAATAACTTTTCTATGGATTGTTTGAGATTTCCTTACTTTTTTTCTTGTTCATTGTTCTTTAGATTTACCATGAGCTAAACTCTATTTATCTAGATGGGATGAACCTTAGCTTTGATTGTATGGATTGAATGATTGGTTTTTAATCAAATCATTTTTGGGTTGAGTTATATTCATGATGTATTATAATAAAATCTGATTGATAATTGCTAGCTTGTTGATTTGATACTTGATTTTTTATTAAGGAGTAGAGATACCCTTAATTTGATCTAATCGCTCATGAATATTGAGGATTGCTTGGAACACTAGAGATAGGTTTACAAAGTTCTTTGACCTTAATTTCCTTAATCTTAATGCTTTACCTAATCAATTAAATAAGAAGATATTCTATTTAATTTGCTTAGGAAATAGGGGATTAATTTGCTTGAAAAATGTTTAATTCTAATTTTAGGATTGTCAACTCAATTCATTATTTAATTTGATTGATCTCGTAATTCATGAAATACATGAAGAGTTAGGGGGAGTTTCTATCTAGATATTTAATTCATTAATTACTTCTCATTGATTTCACCAATTTTCAGCAGTTAATTAATATAGTTTAATTTTTAATTTAATTTTATCTTAGTTTTCCTTGGAATTTAATTTACTAGACAATAATTAACATTTGAGCTAATAATTATATAATTTTCTTATGAATCGACCTCTTTTGTGCTATATTGTCCGAATGATAGGTGCGCTTACCTATAACAAGGGTATAATAAACTTAGAGTTTATTTAAGGTGGTGGAAGTATAAAATAGAACATCAAAGCCCAAGGATCAGACTTCACTCTTAGCTAAAAAATGCTCAAATGACCGTGTTCTTCTTAATGCAAGCTCTCTCCTTATATAAAGAAGTATTGGGTTATTATTTTATTTTATTTTTCACATGGCTATAATTATATACAGTATTATAATAAGAAACTAGTTGTCAAGGGGCTAATCCATATACAGATTCTCTATGCCTTCATCTTCTATTAATCTTTCTAGGTCTTTCATATCCAACATCATCCTAAGGGATCCCACAATTTAGCTTTAGCATGATTTACCATCCTGAAGTATTCAATTTATTGGTATTTTAGAGTTTTTTCTTTAATCATAGTTAATGAATCAAATATTGAAGATCTGGAGCTCGTAAATCTAGTGTTGCATGTTTTGACTTGTCGTTTACACAGATGGGGTGAGATCTTGAATACTGGGTCTTCATTATAATTGAGGGATGTTTAGGAATAACATATTTTAACTGATTTTTCCTAGTCAGAAATCAAAACTGTATTGCTGTCGGTCTGGGCAAATCCCTTGATATGAGACATGGTACGAAGTTATGCAACTGCATCCATTCTTCTTCAACTCAGCTCTGTATTCACGTGTGTGAAAGTCAGGTTCAACTTCTATGAACTTGATCGAGTCAACTTGATAAGTAGTATCAATCTCTTCAGTCTACCAAGTGTGTGTTGTCTATGGAGTTATTCCTTGTGATAAATAGGGACTCCAGAATTTCGAAGTATATAAATTGCCAAACCACCATTCTATAATTGAAATTCCCCACCACTGATTTAAAAGGTTTAAAAAGTTAAGCAATTTATTAGCACCAATGGGATTATTACCTCCCTTCCCTTCTGAAGGGTCCATTTACTTAAGGGTGCAAAACGAGCCCAGAAGGATACGGGCTCAGCAACAGCTGCCAACTTCCAATATGAAATAAAAGGATTTGCACCCAAAAAACACAGTATTTGTTTCTGTAATAGGGTTATATTGACAATAAATAGCTCTATATGTCAATATTTCCTTTTGTTTTCCACCATCCGCACAATTTATTGTTCTTTATATTATATATAATAACTTAATATATTTATGTATATATCATTCAATGATCATAAATTCATTTACAGAAATTATTTTTAAAAATAATTTCTAAATCTACAGAAGTGAAATGAGGAGTTATAGTATATACACTTGCAGTTGCTTCGTTTCACGCCATATACAATTTCTAATTGGACAGAGATGAATTGCAAAAACATCCTAACCAACCATTGCCATACCTCATATCATAGTATTAATTATTTTAACTTAAATGACCCTTTAAAAAAAATTAAAATATTTAATAATTTTGGATGATACTATTGCCAAGTCTAATAAATTTGATAAATTTTCTCATCGAAACTACCTTTATTTCTATACTTTCTTCCTCATTGAATTTGTTTTTTTTTTATTCTCTCTCTATAGATGATAAGTGAACAAAACTTAAAAGTTGGTGGAAACTGCACTTACACTCACTCTCTCAATTAATTTTCTCTAAATAAATAATAGAATTAGTAGTTCAAATTTTTTTGTTCATAATTTGACTTTATTGAATGAGATCAATACACCTATTTGACCACAAAATTACCTGGCAATATTTATTAGATTTTCAGGAGCCAGGATTGAGCCTATTTTAGATTTTTTTTTTTTTTAAAATCCAAAAATTCTAAAATTAGGAGGAGGAAGAACATATAAATACTAGAATAATATTTCTACCAAAATCATAACTAGAATACACAACCATTAATTAATCATTCATTTTCTCTGCTTAGGCGAGCCATCCTCCACAAATGTAAGTTCCAGCGATCGCCGCTTGGGACTGACTCTAACCGGAGGCTTGTAATCACTAGAGCCAATTAGGTGAGGAAAATTGAGCTTAGCTTTAGAGCCGCGCAACTTAAAAGCAGCTTGGTCGTAAGCCAAAGCCGCATCCTCAGGTGTTTCATAAGTTCCAAGCCACACCCTAGCTCCATTCTTCTTCGGATCTCTAATCTCCGCTGCATACTTCCCCCACGGCCTCCTCCTTACTCCTCTATATTGCCATCCTTTAGATTGGGTGTCATTCTTATGCGCTGCCATAACTTTTGGAGTAGCGACTGCATCACAAAGCTTAGCCTTGGAATCAATTTGATTCAACGAATCAAACTTGCCTTCATCATCGCCTAATAGAGCATTGCAAATGCTTATTTCACATGGCTCGTTAAATTGCTGGAAAGGTAAATCACTAAAAGTATTTTCAGTTAATAGATCACTAGAAAAATTCGATTTTTCACTCGAAGAATTACTACTCATTAGAGATTCAAAATTATCATCGTCGAGAAGATATTGTTGAATTGACTCCAACACAGTCAAATCATCATATTCTGAGGTATTTCCTCCCCACATTACTAGTTGATTTTCTATATGATTTTTGATTTGAAATTTGCACTTCTCTTTGCTTGATTATGGTTGTGCACTTGTGCTTGTGCTTGTGTAGTGTGTGTATAGTGTATATATATATATATATGGGTTTGCTCCTTTCGAGTCCTTTTTCTATGAAATTGCCTAGGAAACCGAGAACTTGCTTTCACGTGGTCTAATAAGAATTTATTTTCTAATTTTTCCCATGAGTCGTGGTTGTTGGATTTAAAAGGATCCATGTGTGCTCATAGATTAATTGAATTATTTCTTTGGAAAAAAAAAAAGATTAATTGAATTATTTTAATTAATTAAACTGTCATCACCTCATCTGAATAATATCAAATGATTATATATTTAATTCATTATAGTGCACGACTAACATGAGTATAATGTATTTGTA
>CATKHJ010456923.1:0-10397 GCA_949750685.1 Vernicia montana
GTTTGGAGTGAAGCTTGGGTTTGGAACGAAAATGGAAGGAAAAGTTAAAATTTTTCTTGTATTGGATTCGGCTACAATAGAAGTAGGAGGGCTTTGGTTCCTTAATTCAATCTAAGCTAAGAAATGAATTGAGGTTTAGGTTCATGTAATGAATTTGGTGGGAATTTGAGGATTTATTGAGGGATAATTATAGTTTGTTCTTCTTCCTTATTCGGCTATGGTAGTAGGAAATAGAGTTTTGAAAGATTGATTATTGTAATCTAACAAGTGATTTGTTTATTAATGAAGTTTAAAAGGTATAAACCGAAATACAACATTTAACATGAATTTGGAATTCTAAAATTATATTAGATTTTGCAATGTTGAAAGTTTTTAAACTCTAGACCTATAAATTAATATGAACTTGTAATTTAGCTTGAAATTGGGTATGTATGACATATTGTATCTTAAATTGGAAAAAAAAATGGTTAGGAATGGAATGGAAATATTCGGCTAAAATAGTAACAAAGATTAATAATTAAACTTGAATTTGAATATATATATATATATATATATATATATATATATATATATATAATAGTATCATAAGATAAATATTATTAAGGTTAGATTGGGTTTAATCTTAGGACCAAGAAGAGTACGATCAACCTAATTGTCTTTGCTAGTGTTATAGGAGTTTAGGAGTTAAGGTGAGTAAATGATATATGTTAAGTTCTCACTCAAATTTTAAAATTTTCAAGTTGCATATTATTAAAAGTGATTTATCATTTCATGATCCATTACAAGTTTTTCATGAAAATGATATATTATATTTTAAACTTATAAATTTCCAAGTTTTTACATGATAAAGTTTTATAAGATTAATGTTTCAAATTTCACGAACATATGATTTTCATGTTCATAATTTTCATAAATTTATCATGTTTCATGAGATATTAAAAGAATCTATGTTTACACATTATTGGAAATATGAAAGTGCAAGAGGATTAAATTATCATGCTCTATAATTAGTCATGATTATATTTACATGTTGTAAATTAATATTTTTTTCTTTATTACAAGATGAATATATGAACAATGCGACAGAAATCCTCAGACTGATGGGAGTTGCATCAGACTATGTACACATAGTAGCTCACTTGACAGGGCTAAATTTGTCAAGGTTCCACCTAGAGGGGCCAAGTGTCCTAGGGCACAAGTATCTGATCAGTCTTGCGTTTCATGATACAAGTACAAATTCAAGTTACAAGTAACAAGTTACAAGTTGATTTCTGTCTTAATGTGAACAATGCCATGATTAATGCATATCATTTTTAAATATATTGCTTCAAATAACCAAGTTTTTATAATGTCATTACATAACTGCACTTATATTTTTATTCAAGTCAACATGCTAGTTTTATAATTGAAATTTTAATATATAAGTTTTAAAATAAAAAAATATATTAATGCATAATTGTATTTTTACGTACATAATATATTCACTGAGTTTTTATACTCACTCCTTTCCCCTAAATTTTTCAGGTTTAGTATAAGAGTTGTTCCTCAACTATCCTTTCTTCATCGAGGAACCACAAGAAAATGTAAAGTTTATATTTTGAAGATGCTCCACTCTAGAAGCTCCAATGGTGTATAGGTTTAAATAGAAATTATAAAGTATTAAACTTGCATTTATGTATAAAATGTATATATAAATCTAGTATGTTCAAAAATCATGTTTATGCATGTATATACAAAATGTTAGTTTTCCTAGCATAAATATGTGTTAGGATTATGGAGTTGAGCATGGGAGATTCTATGATATGCTTGAATGAAGGATATGAGGTTGGATATTGGAAGTGTATATTTGTATGTAGGTTGTGATCTTGGGCAAGTTATGAATTATGGATATGTTCTATGTTGAACTGTTATGCTGTCAAAATTTTAATTGAATGTTTAAGTTCATGGGTTCTACGGGTCTTCGGATACCCTAAGTTATCCCATGCCCTAGGATTGTCGCGACTCTGAAGATGGGTCATGACAATAACCCTAATTTGTAATCTTGCGGGCCAAAGCAATCCCATTCATGTGTGGACCCTCATTGCCACCATTCATCCATTCCATAATATGTTAGGCTTCTTCTTCAGTAAAACCCCTTAGATGGATATTATCCCAAACCCGCTTGTAGGGCACTTCTCCATTTGGAATAAATCCTTTGGATAATTGTCTCAGAGTCCTTTTTTCTGTCTTTGAGGCCCTTTCAGGATAGAGTCCATTCTTGATATAGTTGAAGATATCCCAAAACCAAGGTTTATTATCAGTGGCGTGTACATTCAAGCAATAAGTTATGCATCCCAGGTCATGCTTAACTTCAATTGTGATGGGCTTGATTATGAAACTGTCGCTTATATCAAGCATTGAAGCGAGCATTGCCAGAGCATCAACAAATATGTTCTTTTTTCTTGGAAGGTAATGGAAAGATAGCTTGTAGAAATTGGCTGCCAATTCATCCAAGCGTTTATGGTAAGGAACCAAATGCTCTTCCTTTATTTTCCTTTTTCCTAAGGCCTGGGACACTATCAAATTCAAGTCCCCATAAATTTCAAAATGCTTGGTTTTGAGCTTTATTGTTGCTTTGAGACTGCAAATGTATGCTTCATTATTTGTTACTACAAAATTCAGTTTGATGGCTATGGGTAAGCTTTCCCCATTTAGTGTAATGAACAAAATGCCAGCACCATACCCTTTGCTGTTAGATGCTCCGTCAAAGTAGAGTTTCCAAACTTCATTGCCAATCATCAAAATGTCTTCATCAGGAAACTCAGGTTCAAACCATTCATTATCTACTGCAGCTGCAGCTGGCTGTTCTGCCATTATGCTTCCCTTAATTACCTTTCGTTGTGCATATTTGAGATCATAGGCTGCCAATACAGCCATCCATCTTGCCATCTTACTATCAAGAACTGGTTTTTCCATAAGGAATTTCAAAAGGCTCTTGTCAGCAAGGATATGAGTTGTATAAGAGCTGAGGTAGTGCTGTAGCTTATGGCAAACCCATACCAGAGCAAGGCATAACCTTTCTGTATGGCTATACTTGAGCTCATGAGTCAGCATTCTTTTACTCAAGTAATAGATGGCATTTTCTTTGTTTGAATCAAGGGAATTCTGAGCAAGCATTGCCCCCATTGCTTCATCAGTCACAGACAAGTAGAGTAGCAATAGCTTTCCTGGTCTTGGCAGTTGTAATACTGATGGGTTCAACAAGTATTGCTTGATCTGGTCAAAGGCTTTCTTACAATCTTCGTTCCATTTCTTCGAGGCTCCTTTTTTGAGTAGCTTAAAAATAGGCCCACATACATCAGCCAGTTGATTGATGAATCGACTAATGTACTGGAGTCGTCTGAGGAATCCTCTGATCTCCTTTTCTTTCTTAGGAGATGGAATTTTTAGAATTGCCTTTGATTTTTTGGGATCGACTTCTATGCCCTTTTTGCTAACCATATGACCTAGGAATACCCCAATTGAAGCTCCAAAGACACATTTGGCAGGATTGAGTTTGAGATTATACTGGCGAAGTCTAAGGAAGAATCGCCTTAATGCTTCCAAATGTTTTTCAGCAATTGTGCCTTTTATCACCATGTCATCAACATACACTTCAATTTCTTTATACATCATATCATAGAAAATGGTAGTGGCCATTCTTTGGTATGTTGCACCAGCATTCTTGAGTCCAAATGGCATAATTCGTTAATAGTATATACCTCATTCAGTGATGAAAGTTGTTTTCTCTTTGTCAAGAGGATGAACCATTATCTAATTGTACCCCACAGCCAAGTCAGTTAAGGAAACCATTTCAGAACCTGACATTCGGTCTATAAGCAGATCAATGTGAGGCAAGGGGAAATCATCTTTCGGACAGGCTTTGTTCAGATCACTATAGTGCACACACATTCTAACTCTGCCATCTTTCTTGGGAACTGGGACAATATTAGCTAACCAAGATGGATAATTAATGGGCTCGGTGAAGTTATGATCAAGTAACTTGGCAGTTTCTCCTTTGATCGGTATAGGCCATTCAATCTAAAGTCTTCGCAGTTTATATTTAACTTGCTTGGAGTCTAGATAGATTGGGATTTTGTGAACAACTATGTCTGGATCTAAACTTGTCATGTCCTTGGCAACCTATGCAAAATAATCTTGAAACCCTTTGACGATCTCCTCTGTTTGATCCTTATTTGTGCATACAGATGCAATGAATGTAGTTTTTGGTGCATCATGAGTACCAGCATTTATTGACTCTTTAATTGCATTTTCTGTTATTTCATTTATTTCATTTGATGTCTTATTTAACTCAGATTTAAAAGTTGGAACATCAAAGAAAAATGAAGACACAGGATCATAAGAGAAAAAGAGAGACTTCTTATTGAAGGAAGATAGGTTCCAATTTACATAAGATTGGGAAATTGACCCCTCAAGGTCAATTACATCATCATCACTAGAAAGAGAAGAAAATGAAGACACAGAATCAGAAGACAAGTCTGAAGAAGGTTCTGACTCGGATGAGGATTCTGATTCGGAAAACTATAAAAGATTCTCCTCAAAAGACCAATTTTGTAGCTTGGCTTCAGCTGGGTGGATTAGGATGGATGAATCTGCTTCCTCCTCTCCAAAAGTGAGTATGAGTACTGCATCAAATAGACTAGCCTCCATATTCTCTTCCTAATCTTGGCAAATCAAGGAGACTGTAACTCCCTTAAAAATCACTTAGCCTTTCCTTAAGGCATTCATTTTTTTCAAGTGAGGGAAGGGGCGTTCGGGCGAGGCCCCACAGTTGGCGACTCCACTAGGGACTAGTTGCCACCCTTTTCAATAAAAAGAAAGCAAAAATAAGAGGATTACTATTTGGTTTGAATTTTTTCAAAATAATCTCTGTTTGGAACTTGAGTTTAATTTGGCTTTCATGCATCATTTTGCATAATAAAGGATCCTTGCCTAAACCTAGATTTAGGAAAAATTTTGGATGGTGAGTAGCATTGGCTTGACAACTCTCTTTGAGTATATTGAGAGATAGAAAAAGTATTCCACCCCACGATGAATCCCTGGTCATTTCGGTGGTGTAACGAGCAATCCGTACTGTTGGACCCACGCGAGTCTCTTTGACTCACATATGGTTAGGTATATTAATGCTTTAGTGGGATGGGGACCCTTAAACCAAGCTACCCTTCACCCTTGTGCATATAGTTGCCTTATCCTTGGACTTTAGGTTTCGTGGACCGTAATAATCAAGACCTTGTGCATATACCTATAAAACCTTTTTGGCATACATCACGACATAACCATGCATACAAACCTCGCATCTAGGTTATGCCTTGAACTAAGTCTTGTCACCCTGTAAATTAAAATCGGTGATTCGTCACCCAAAAAATCCACTCAACCAATAAATTCGGTGAAAGGAATCCTTTCCTGATATACCATTGCATCTACATATCTTTTTTTTAGTGTAAATTCTTACCCTTCCTTTCCTTTTCTTTTGAAGGTACCGATGGCCAACCCAATCAACATGGATACGATAAACACCCTCCTCACCAACCTCCTTAAAAAGTAAGAGGAGAATTTTCAAGCCAGCTTCAACTTTGCCCTTAGTACTCAACAAGCCAATTTCAACAAAGCTTTAGCTGCCCAACAAACCAATTTCAACCGAGCTCTGATTGCTCAACAAGCTAGCTTTAACAATGCATTGGCCTATCTCACTAAAGCCTTGAGCTCTCAAAAGCAGACCATGAACCAAATCAAGTCTAATCTAATGGCTCCAAGCCCTTTGACTGCACCTCATGTTAATCAGACCAACATCACATCCGCTCATTTTCTAATCAAACCAAGTTAAATCCAATTAATTCAAGTTCCACCATACTCCATCCTAATCAGACCAACACCGTAGCTCCTCCCATAATCAATCGGCCCGACACCTCCCCTTTCTCGACCAACACCACATTTGGTCCCACTGTTGCAACCATATCAACTCCTATCATTGGCCTTACCCATGATAGAGAAGTGTCTGAAAATGCCACACAATTAATCCCAAACACCCATACCAACCCAACCCCCATTATTGATCTGACCAATAATGGAAGAGCTTCCTAAAGTTTCATGCAGCCAAACACCAAAGTCGACCTTCCTCCGTCCTTGAATCCTTTTCAAGGAATAGGAACCTCTACCTAGGAAAACATCAAAAGGCCCATTGAACTACCCTTGAAGCGCAACACAGCTGTGCTTTATGAAGCTTACACAGTAGGAAAAAGATGCAAGAATAACCCTTGTGCTTCCACTTCTATTATCTCCACCAAATAGAAAGGTAGAAAGGTAGTTACCCTCACCAACCAGCAACCTTGTAAATCAGAGAGAAGGAATTTCACTGATTTAGGTATTCCCTTGAGCGCAGTTTATAATATGACCCTTGAAGCCGACATGGTTAGGCCTCTAGAGCCGAAAGCAGCCCCTAGCCATCTATCTAGAAACTATAAGCCTAATGAGTACTGCGAGTACCACCAAGGAGCTGGGCATGAAACTGACATGTGCAAGAGCTTAAAGCATCGAATCCAAGATCTCATTAACAACGAAGATATGCTCCCTCCAGAACCCGTACCCAATGTGCCTATCAACCTTAGGGACATTATTAATTCCCTCAAATTTGAAAAATTAAGCGGACCTACCCAGTGACCAGCACTTTAAGGAGAACATTGGCCTAGCTGACGTGCCCTTGTTCGAGTTCCACAATCAAGTTAAGTCCAGTCAATTCTAAGTCAAAGTCAGAGTCTATAGAGTCTTGTGCTTCTTTCTCATCTTTTGAGTCAAAGTCAGAGTCAAGTCAGAGTCTATCGAGTCTTGTGTTTCTTCCTCTCCTTTTGAGTCCTTAGTTGTCCAAAGTCAGAGTTAGAGTGGTCATGCATTTCTATAATTAACTAAGAGTCAGAATATGCTGAGTCTTACTTTTCCTTTGAGTCTGTAATTAACCTTCTTAGTTGTCTTTGAATTTCGGTACTACTCATAATGAAAAGTTTGAATTTTTCATCTTACATCTCATGTGCTTTCTTTTTGAATCCAGCCTGAATGATACAAAAAAAAAAAAATCATACATATCAAGACACAGAATCAATTATTGGCACAGAGGAAAAAACCAAAAATCATACATATCATAACAGGCAGGCATTAACCGAAAAGGGCTTATGGTTTCTTAGACTGTTTTGCATGGAGAACCATAGACATGGTAAGGATAGACCCAAAGCATTACGGTTCATAAGATTCCGGCACACAAGCAGGAGCTGTGGAGAATGAAAGCAGAGTGGATCAAACAGTACCATGACCAGCTGAATGCCATCAATGAAAAGAGAATGGATGCTTTGTACAAGATTTAAGGTTATCAACAGAAATTAGCTAGACACTTTGACAAAAGGTGAAAGACAGAGATTTGCAAGAAGGGAAGCTAGTCCTAAATGTAATTCGAGCTCCCATGTATGACCTAAGAAGAAAGTTCAGACCAAACCGGGTTGGGCCTTACATACTCAAGAAGATCATATCCGATGGAGGCGTCATCCTCATGAACGTGGACGGGAACAAATCCTCCAATCCCTGCAACCTAGATCAACTGAAGAGATACTTTGTCTGAAATCGATGTTGGTATTAGTTTCTGTTCTTCAATGCATTGTAATCAAAACTACGTGGACCTGATTCTCCCTAAAAGAAAATGACAATGATGTAAGGGATATGTAGGCAGCCCAATTTGGGTGCAGTCCAAATCATAGTACAAAACATTTTAGTTCACATGACAAAGCATCTCATTCTTTTTTCCTCTATGCCTAAATGCATCACTCACTTGGTTCTTTTGCCAAAACAAAAAAATAATAATAATAAAAAGAAAATGCTCGTTAAGCTGAAAACCCGGAAGGGCTGGTTAGGAAGAAATTAGAGCAAGCTCGTCGAGTTGAAAACCCGAGAGGGCGACTTGGGCAGAAGTTAGAGCTAAAATAAAAAAAGAGAGAGGTGTGTCATTCAAATTGGATTCTATCAAGAGTCATGTCAAAATTCATCTTTCATGTTCTAAATGAGAAAATGGGTAATGTGTCCTATCTCATTTAAGTGTGTCAAAAGTTTGAGTTTGTCCAGTCAGTCCAAATAACTCACCCTCCTTCAATTATTCGTTTTCTTCCTAAAATAGTCAAACAACTTTACCCTCCTCAGAGTCGTCTTCCTTTATGTCAATCCTTTCTTTGGTTGAAAAATCACAAAATATGAAGAAAGTTTTCAGAGTCAAATCATCCAAAGTAAAGTTGCCATTGTCTCTCATTAGAGGCACAACTATCAAAGTCATTCACATTATTTCGAGTCACTTTCAGTCAATCTATCATCCCTTATCAAGGGCATGATCTTTAAGTCGTGTTTTCCTATCAAAGTGCTCAAATCACTAAAAGACCCGAACCATTTGGCTCCCCTTTATTCCTAAAAAGTCCATTCCGACCTCTATGCCAATCCCACTAAATCCTAAAAGCACCATCCCCAAGAGCCTTCCTAGCCCAGATAATGCATTCTTTCCTTTCCATGAATCATTGTAACAAAACCACAAAACTCGAGCTATCTGGCAAAACCAGAATCGACCAAACCTCTAGCAGAATCCACATCACCCAAGCCATTTGTGCAAAGCCTACCTCTCATTTCCAAAGCTCCAACTCCTTAATGAAACCAAGCCACCTGAAAGGTCCCACCATAGACCGAAATCAACGCATATTCCTCTCACTGTTCAAAGAGCATCCAATCTCCAAAACCCAAGACCTAGGTTGCCTAACAGATAGGTCAATCCCCTTAAATTAGAATTAACCAAATCTATTCGCTAAGGGACCTTCACCCAATTAGCCAAGCCAATGGATCCTCCACCCGATCAGCCAAGCTAAAGAATCCTCCGCCCGATCAGCTAAGCCAAAGGATCCTCCGCCCGATCAGTCAATCCAAAGGATCCTCCACCCGATCAGCCAAGTCAAGAGGGTGTACCCGATCGATTAAATTTTATCTCTCGACTCTGCTCACCATAGGCCAAGGCTCTCCCCTTACCAGAATCTTTTCCAAATCTCTCGAGCTGACTCGCCAAAGGCCGAGGCTCTCCTCTTTTCCAAATCTCTCGAGCCGACTCACCATAAGTCAAAGCTCTCTTTTCCATCCTTCTTTATCTTGAAATCATCCACATCACCCAAAACTGTCTAAACACTCACCTAGACATCAAGTTGTTTCCTTTTCCCATCTTTCAAAAATCACCTTTCTCAGATAACCAATCATTGGTTCAAGGTATTAAGTTTGCATAAACACCTTTCTACTTGAGGTCTAGATTACCTGTCATGGTCATCACACAAAAATATCACAGATTTATCAGACCTTCCTAAGATAGCCTTAGGAACCCACCAAAGAATCATTTCGCAACCTTCAAGTCACTCTGTTCCAAGATCACATTTAGGAGTTGACATTGCATGCAAACTGCATTTATATCATACAAAAAGCAAACTCGTGAATCCACCCTCTTGCATCCTGTAATACTCGAGATTTCCATAGCCCATTTGAGCTATGAAATGATATAGAATATATGTATTCTATAGATAGTGCATTATAGTAATCATATTGGGAATGAATCGATGCATTTGTTTATGTTGTGTGTAAAGTGCTTGGTTTGGATTTTTTTTGATGTTGTATGAATTTTTATAAGTTTAATTTGATTGAAAGGAGTAAGGTATCAATGTTCATAGTGTATATTATGATATGGGAAGTGATATAAAATTATTCTAGTGAAAAAGGATCGAAGGAAAATTACAAAAAAATTTTACGATTCGGTATATGGTTCGGTTTGGCTTTTAAGTGGACTATTGGGTTTCCAAGCCCAATTCAATGTGAAGGCCAGCCCCTTTAGTGTTTAATTTAGTATAATTATGTTTTATTTAAGTTATTTGGTGATTATTAGAAAGGCAAATGGTAGAGAAATTGATTTTGGCTTTAGGAACTCCAAAGTTGACTAAAAGTCAACTTACTTTAACTAATTGAACTCTTCATCTTTCTTCATATCAAGACCAAGTGCATTTCTTTGTTTTATTCATATAATCACCTATTCTAAGTCACCATTACACTTAAGGTACATTATGGCCATTGGTGTTAATTAAATCAAAGCCATTCATCTTGATTCCATTATAGCCATTTGATGTAATAGTGCTAATATCACCACCATCCAAGCTAATGTCATATAAGCCAAAAATTTCTCTTCTTTCATTCACTTGTGCCGTGCCATCCAAAAGGGAAAAGAAAGAAACAAAACTCTCCCAACACCAAAAAGAAAAATTCTCTACTTGTTCATAAGTTCCAAAGCTAGCAATTTATTTTGCCTAAGGTAA
>CATKHJ010456948.1:0-10834 GCA_949750685.1 Vernicia montana
AAAGGTGATTGGTATCAAATTATAACTAGAAATCTTAATCCGGGCCGAATTTATATATAATAATAATAAAAAAAATACTAAAACTAATAAATAATAATACTAAACATATAATGGCATTTTCGTCATTTTAGAATTATACAAACGCAAAAAACGAAAGTCAAATCCACGTGTCGCATTGATACAGAGTCCCCTTCTCTTCTCTTCTCTTCTCTTCCTCCTCCAAAACCCGACCAGACTTCTTCTCCTCTATTTCTCTGATTCTCTTCTCAAAGATCGTCGTCGACGTGAAAAGTGAAAACGTATCACTGTTTTCTCTCTGTCGTTTTTGGAAGAATAATCTGTCGTTTTCACTAGTCATGGACGACAATTCAGCTTACACAGATCAATTTCTCATAGAACAACAACAAATGTACAACGATTATAACAATACAAAGCAAAACGACGCCGGATGGCAGACGGTTTCGTACCAGAAGCGAAACAGGAAGTATTCGAAAATCTCATCGTCGGAGAATTTCGTCGGACATAGTAATAACGATATCACCGTCACCACTCCTGACGTTTTCCGCTCTATCGAGCAACATTCAGAGGATCGCCGCCTGCGAATCCTAGAGGCACAGCGAGCCGCCGCCGCCGCCGCCTCCTCTGCCGGGGAATATTCCGTATCTAGAAACGGATCGAAGCGGCATTCCGATGACGAAGACGACAGCGACGCTGAAGCTTCAGGCGGAGTGGATGCCGGAGGTGCTAACGGGGAGATAAAGAAGGTGAAGGATAAGAAACCTAAGAAACCAAAGGTGACGGTGGCGGAGGCGGCTGCGAAGATCGATGCTGGTGATTTAGGCGCGTTTCTTGTTGATATAACTGTAAGAATCAAGAATTTGAATTGTTATGTTGAATTTAGTCTGGTTTTGATGTGGTAAAGGCAAATTTACTATTTTTTGTGGTTGGTCTCTGCTCTTTAGTCATCGTATGAGACTCAGCAGGATATACAGCTTATGCGATTTGCGGATTCCTTTGGAAGGGCTTTTGCTTCAGTGAGCTCAGCTCAATTCCCTTGGTTGAAGACCTTCAAGGAGTCCTCAGTTTCTAAGATGATTGATGTGAGTTCTTTTTTATCTTAAATTTTGTTTCTTTGTTTTAAAAAATTATATTTTTTGGCTTTTTGACTTAAAAAATACCTTGGAATATTTGGGTTCTATAGCATATCGTTTTTATTTTTTATTTTTAATGAATTAATAGATGGATTGAGGCAAAAGTTAAGTGTATTTTGTGCTTTATGTGTTTGCTTTTTTTTTTTTTTTTTTCTTTTTTGGGGATTGAATCAAAGAAAATAATGTAGTTTGTTCTGATTTTTTATATTAAATTTGCAAAATTTTAAGCATCTTCATTCTCTGTGTTGTCTGCTTGATTTGAAATTTAGTTGTGATTATCAATTTATCATTTAATTATGTGCTTTTTTCTTTGTTTTATAATTAGGTTTTACTTGATTAACTGAATTTTATTTTTTATTTTGTTGCCCAATCAGATTCCTCTTTCTCATATTTCTGAAGATGTTTACAAGACAGCGTTTGATTTTCTTGGCCAGCGATCTCATGAAGCACTTGGCTCTTTTGTATTGTGGTCACTGGATACCATTTTTGCTGATCTTTCAAGTCATCAAGCAGCTACTAAGGGATCCAGAAAACCAGTGCAGCAATTGCCATCAAAGTCTCAGGTAAATGCCCTTCTAGGCAATTTCATCATCTCGGGAGTTTGCTGTGCACCCAGTTTCCACTAAATGATTTAGGGGAAAGAATATATTAGATGTTTAGGATAGAAGATCTGTGAAAATAGATAATTAGTTGACGTTCTCTCAGATGAAATGTGAATGCATGCAGGTGTTACATTTGACATGTACATGAAGCATAAAACTAACTGGTCTTAGGTTGTCATGTCATTGAAGTTTAGCCATATATTGCCAATATATGGTGTTTTTCTTTTTTTAGAAATAAGGAGCAGATGAGCAATCAATCTTCTTTTGGTGTCTTTGTACACCACCCTAGAAATAAGGTTAAAGTGGAAAAATGTAGGGAGATGGAAGCATGGAGTGCAGAAAGTTGTGGGATGCTATCATATGGTAGATAACTTGGAAGAGTTACAGCCATACAGGAACTTAGGAGACTGAAAATGTATGGGACTCCAGTAAAAGGTGTAGAAAGGAAGGGTTGCTCTACACGTTTGGATGACAGGAAATTTCATTCTAGGAACTTTTTATAGATTTTTTGAGTAGTCTATCTTGTAGAGATCCTTGTTGGGTTTACTCTTAGTCTTAGTTCACATTGGCTCAGGTCATTGGTTGAAACTTGAAAGATTCTGACATGTCAGCAGCTAGATTAGACTTACAATAGAATTTATAATTTATGTCGCATACCATTAATGAATGTACTTCTAATGTTTAAATTTGTCTTAGTTTGCACTTGATATGGCTAAAGATTTTTACATTTTAATTTTCTAAGAAAAAATTAGTAATAAGACATTCAATATCATAGGAAACCAGAAACACCCAATATTATTTTATCTGCCACTTCTTCAGATTGCATACTTGTATGATTTTAGATTTGAATATTAATCTTTTGATTTTAATGAACTTGTAGATATGCATTTTTTGTCATAGTGAGTCACACATCTCTTTCATGCTGGAATTATTTCGAAAAATTCTGCTTATAAATGAAAATTAGCATTTAAGGTTTGAACTAGCCCTCAGCTTTACAGGTTTTCATGTTGCAATTGATAAGAAAAGGTTGATAATGGATTGTGGTTTTCAACAAAGTAACTGTTTTCTATTTATAACGTGGGAACTCTAGGTTGCTATATTTGTCGTTTTAGCAATGGCAGTACGAAGAAAGCCTGACGTGTTGATCAATTTACTGCCAATAATAAGAGAAAATCCAAAATACCAAGGACAAGACAAGCTTTCAGTTACAGTGTGGGTGATTGCTCAGGTAACTGGACGGTTTAATGTTCCAAAATATGCAAATTATTCTCTTCAGAATGTGGATTTTATGTTTGGAAGTCTATTCTGATTTGTGTAGGCGACCCAAGGAGATTTGGTTGTGGGGTTGTACATGTGGACACGTGTTCTCTTGCCTATGCTGAGTGGTAAATCAAGCAGTAATCCACAATCTAGAGACTTGATTTTACAGTTGGTTGAGAGGTTAGACACCATTGAGATCTTATTTTTTCTTGCATCTATGGCATTTTTTCATTCTTATTTACAATGTTCAGTTGTCTCTCCTTTTTTAATTTTATTATGATTTTATTTTTGGTTTTTGATTAGAATATTGTCCTTCCCAAAGGCTCGCCCTATTTTATTAAATGGGGCTGTTAAAAAGGGTGAACGCTTAGTGCCCCCATCAGCTCTTGAACTTTTGATGAGAGTCACCTTCCCAGCTCCATCAGGTCGAGTGAAGGTGAGTATTTAATGCAGCATTTGTGAATGGATGAGAGAATTTTAGATCTGAGGCAATTTTTAATGCATGTCCTTTTATAGGCTACTGAGAGGTTTGAAGCTGTTTATCCAACCCTAAAAGAAATAGTCTTTGCTGGTTCCTCTGGAAGCAAAGCAATGAAGCAAGTCACACAGCAGATACTGAACTTTGCAGTCAAAGCTGCCGGAGAAGGTGGTAAACCTAAATACACCACTTGATGGTAGCTGATTCTTTACGTCTATAACTGTGTATCAGAGCTTGATTGGTGTTTCTGTTTGCAGGTGTACCTGACCTATCAAGGGAAGCCAGTGATATTTTTATACGGTGTTTGACACAAAACCCTGAATGTTACAAGCAATGGGTAGGCATTTATTGTGTTATTTTATGACCCTTTTTGAAAAAAAAATGAAAAATTCATTTCTAGAGCTGACTTGTCTGTTGATATGCGCATTATTGACTTCTGTTGCTTGTATGTGAAACTGCTTGGAAATAGGACCTGTTTTATTTGGAGAATCTTGAAGCAAGCGTAATTGTTTTAAGAAAGCTGTCTGATGAATGGAAGGAGCATTCTGCTAAACATCCTGCTCTTGATTCATTGAGGGAAACTATAAAGAGTTTCAGGCAGAAGGTAACATTTATTTAGGCTTAATGAAAAAAAAAAAACTAACCTTTTCTCGCTTTTGCAATTTTATACCTCTCTCCCCCCACCCTTCCCTTTTTCTTTTCTTTTTAATTATTGTTTCTCTTGTTTCATCCAAATGTCTCTTATCTCTTTCCTTATTTTATTTCTTTAACCCAACTGATCTTCATCTTCATTCTTCATCTGAAGCTTACACCTCCTCTCTTGTCCATCATCCAGATTTTATCACACTTAGTTTCTTTCAATGACCATCACATATAAATCCACTCCATTGCTGCTACTCTTCTTTGGGCATCTTGATTACGAATTACAATTTTTCCAAAACTATGCTTGTGCTTTGGTTATCAATGTTGGCACATGCATACCCCTATTTTATAGTAGTCTAGACAGAATATGAGGCCATTAAAACTTTCGTTGTTACATGCCTGTTATAATCCCCTACAAAGAAGGAGAGGGAATTTTTCTTTTTTTCTTTTGTGTTGCAGTGTTATAACCACTTCTGTAGCTAACTTATTTTATATTTCTGTTCCTATAGAATGAGGAAGCATTGGCAAGGGCAGACGATGCTGGACAACTAATACCATTGAAAGACGCGGACAAATACTGCAAAGTGATCTTGGGACGGTTATCAAAAGGTCATGGATGCATGAAGAGCATGTTAATTTTGTCTGCTGCACTGGCTGTGGGTGCTGCTATCATGTCCAGCAACGAGCAATCTTGGGACTCAGTAAAAAAATTGTGTGCAGTTCTCAACTTATCAACCTCTTGAGCTCACACAGGAGAGGTTCGGCAGAGCAGCCAACTACTACTATTTATCAAATTACATCCTGATTAGATCAGTTCTTCAAGATATAGCCCCATTGTAAAGCGGGCAAAGGATGAGGGTTATAGGTTGTAACTCATAAGAAAACTAGGAATAGGAGCAACAGATGCAACAATGTAGTAGCGGCTACCAAGTTGGCCGGCTGGCCCAACAGAAGAGTGGCAGCAGCAGCTGAAGTGAATGGGTTGACATGTTACAAATGTTGTGTTTGGTTTAGGGCTTCAAGCTTGGGTTAATAACTTGTTTATCCTTTATAGCAACTAATTTATAGTGGTCTGTGTTTGTGTTATAAGTTTTGAGCATAAAATGGTTTTATACGAATGGAAATGAGTTGGTTTTGGAATAAAATTTTAAAATGCCTTTTCTTCACTTCCAATTCCAATGATAGATCATGTCTATTCGGGGGGTTCATTCTGATAGTTATCATTTGATTAAATTTAAATTCTTAATTATTTCAAATAATAATCCCTAATAGACATTTCAAATAATTATTATTTTAAATGACTAGTTATTTAAAGGTCTAATAATATAAAAATACTTGAATTTTAATGAGTTTTACAATTCTATCATAAACTTAAAAAATTAACAATTAAATGAATGAATTAAAATATTTATAACGATTCTATCATATGACCGGATAGCCTTCTTAATAACCAGAAAATCTTCTTAATAGCCTGCTAATGTGGTGATGTGTAACTTGAAATAAAGAAAAGCTTTACCCACTACAAAAAAATTTAATTTAATATACTCAAAATTTCACTCTAAAACTATGTCGTTTTTCTCTCTTGTTTTCATCAAGATTGGAGTTGGTTCCTGCATTCCATCAAAGATTTTGACATAACTGTCAACAACTTAAAGCCATTCTTTCTCTACTCTTGCCTCCATCTTCTTTCATCATTTGGTTCTTCTCCATACTCAATCATACAAGAATAGAAGAAAAACCTCACTCTTCTTGGGTTCATTGCATTTTCCCATAACTGACTGACCATACTAAAAAGATAGTCACTTTCAGGACAACATATTAAAAAAATATTATTATTACAAATCTTATAATTGATTCATTTAATTTTTTTTTTAGCAAAGCAGATTCATTTAATTGATAAAATTTAAAGTTAAGGATAAAATTGAAAAAAGATCAAAGTTTAAGTATTTTAAAGTTAAATGAAACTTTAGAAGTTTCATGAATCAGTCAATGATAATATTCCACTGTGAAGTAAATCAGTAATGGAAGAAAAAATCTTTTTGATGGCAAAAATCTAGTTTATTAGGAATTTCTCCTTCCAATTAAGTGCTTTGTTATGAGAATAAATAGATTGTTTTGAATTTAACGTGTGAAAAAAAAAATTCAATTGTATAGGTTTTTTTAATTTCAGATTCACTGTTTGAATCTTAAAATTTTTTTCTTCAAAATTTTCTGAATTAAGATAAGAAAAAGAATACAGTAATTAATTTTTTCATTTCAGTTTAATTCTTTTTTTATTTTTTTTACATTTACTTTTAATTGGATTTCGAATTCAAGATATTACAATTTGATAATGATTTCAGTACCATTAAAGTAAAATTTATTGTTAATGATTTATTTATTTTTAGCATGGATTAATGATTTATTTTTGAAATCAAATCAAATGATTTAAAAAGCTTCTCTAAATATCTACACCTTTCCTTAAAAAAAAAAAAAAAAAAAAAGGAAAAAAAAAAAATATTTGCATTTTCTTGTCCTTTATTCCTTCTGGATCCCTCAATATCTTTACCAATCTGCCATTAATGTATTGTTGAGTGTGGACCTTCCCAAACCCAACACAGCAAGTATTCATGCCTAATTAATCAAGGGCCACGTTACTTAAAACTCTTTGATTTTTTATTTTATTTTTGCTACACCTTGTAATTATAACATATCATGTAAAATCTCTATAAATTAATACTCGGTAGATTAATAATTTTTTCAGTTTCAATTAGGACTAACAGCTAAATTAATAATTTTGATAAAATAATAAATAATTTTTTAAAAAACCTTACATATTCCCTTAATTCCATTCATATCATAAATTAATAATTCACTAAAATTATATATCATATTTTCCTAAAATATGAGTTTATTGTTATTTTTCTAAATATTAGTTACTTTGAAAACATTAATACAATTAAATTATACTTGCAAATCAAGTAGATATGAATTGATTTGTTTTTTTTAGACTTTTAGCCTCTTTTATTAATAGAATAATTTATATTTTTATAAAATAAAACAAATTTTTAGTTGATTAAATGAATATTATTTTGAATTGTAAGTACACTCGATAAATTAATAAAATATTAATTCATCGATTAATTAATACCTCTTTAAATTAATAGAGTTTGTATGGTCCAAAGATTATTAATTTATAACAGTTTTAGTGTATCTTGTTTGCTCCTATAATTATTGCAATTTTTTTTTTTTTTTAGCAATAATTATAGCAAATCCTCCTTTCCTTTTAAGAAATTTTTTTATATAAAAACATAATTTTATTCTTGATAAGGATAAAAATGTATTATCTTATTGGACTCAAAATATAGCAAGTCCATTTAAGAGACCACACACTAGGCCTGTTCAAACGGTAGGTTCGGTTTAAAATCAAATCGAACTGAAAAAATTGAACATATATTTTACTTAAATCGAATCGAAATCAAACTTTATATAAAATCAAATCGAATCAAACTGAAAATTTTGGTTCAATTAATCAGTTTGACTGTTTTATATATATATATATATATATATATATTAAGAGAAGGGATCCACTTACACAAGTGTAAAACTAGAAGTTTTACACAATTTTTTATTTATTAAATTTAATGGCTAATACCATATTTACAATTAAATAATCTAACAATCTCTCCTAATTATAAGATATACCTTCCTTTTATAAAATATTCCTTTTTAATATTGCATATCTACCCATTTAATAATAATATTATTATTATTTAGTAAACAATTAAAAAAAAACACATATTTCACAATTATTTTAACCCTCCCACAATTTTCTTTTATAATTCTTCTTAATATGCATGTTCATTGTCTTTTAACATATTAAACTTTTGTTTCTTTAAAACTGAATCTTCTCTAGCAACACAACTTTTCCTCGTGGGAGATCAATTTTCTTTTACTTGAAGCTGTATCTTGATTTCTACAGGTTATGCACCTGCACCTAGTTACAAGGAAGAGTTGCGTTGCTGAAGGAGATTTAGCTTTAAAGAAACAAGAATTTAATCTGTTAAAAGACAATGAACATACATATTAAGAAGAATTAAAAAGGAAAATCGTGGGAGGGTTAAAACAGTTGTGAAATATGTGTTTTTTTTTAATTGTTTACTAAATAATAATAATAATAATAATAAATGTGTAGATATGCAATATTAAAAAAGAATATTTTATAAAAGGAATGTATACTATCTTATAATTAGGAGAGATATTGTTAGATTATTTAATTGTAAATATGGTATTAAGAATATTTTATCCGATATTCTTGATTCTAAGATTTCTTTGTATATGTATATCCAAAAATACAATTATATAAGATTCACTAAACTCCCAAGTTCCATATATTAGTATGCTATTTTCCATTCCAAATCCAATGTATAATCATATATGATTGCTCCAAAACTTTTATGTATAAAGAATTATTAAATTGCTTATATTCATTTGATTTCAAAGTACATTGGTATATGATTTCATTGACTCCAAGAACTCTATGATTCCAAACATTCTTTGAATATGTTCCATTTGATTTTAAGTTATTTCGATATACAAATTCATTAAATATGATTCTTCTACTATTTATTTCTATTTGTATATGTTACATTGCTTCCAATATATATATATATATATATATATTTGATACTAAAACTATTTATATTTGAACTATTGAATCTAAAAATCACTCGTACATGATCCTTGATTCAAGAGTCATTTAAAAATATCCATTTGATCACAAGACCTAATTATTTAAGTGTTAATTGTTATCAATAGTCATGTGTTAGTGTTAATTGTTACAAGTATCGTGTGTACCATAATGTATTTGACTCCAAATATATGTATTCACATTCAAAAGATTGTTTCATAAACTCTTGAATATTATAATTCATTTGCTAATGTTAATCTTATATTTTCTATTTCACGAATATAAGTTTATGCCAAGTAATAAGAAACATAAGCCATCCTTGTGAGCTAATTTTGAAATACCTAATGCTGCAAGTATGGTATTATATTTTTTACTCACTGAGTTATCTCATTAGCTTATGTTGAGTATTTTTCAAGAAAGCAGTTTAGTGAGTAAGTGGTTTCTCAAGTATTATTCTTTAATTAAGGATTTTTTATTGAAGTAAAGTTCTATTTGATATGTGTATTTATATGTTAAAGTTATTTTAGTAAGCTCTATGAGTGTTAAAAGAGTATTGTAATTGACATATATTTAATAAGTGTTATTGAAAAGAAGAATATGCATGAGTTAATTGATAAATACTATGATGTTATTGATGAGTATGTGATAATAAGGTAATAGTAGGTTTTGATAATGGAATATGATGTGATGTGATATTTATGATTTAGTTGCTTGATGCCATATTGGATTTATAACAAATATGAGTTCTATGGATTTTCGATAACCTTAAACTTACTCATGCCCTAAAACCGTTACAGCTCCCAAGTGGAATGTAACAGATATGGTTATTGGTGTCATTATTTAAATTTATTGATCAATTAATCATAAAAAAAAATTATAAATCAATCAATATATATGATTTTTTGTTTAATGGATTTCAATTGTACATAATTTTTTTAAAACCAAAATCAAGAAAAAAAAATAATTAAAATAAATTTGATTTAATTTTAAAAATCAAATATTTCTATTCTAAAAAAAAATCAAGTATTTCTTTATATAAAATTTAGTTTGATAAAAATGAAGGAAATAATAGCCAATCATTTTATTTCAATAAATATAAAAGGAAATTACTTTTGAAATTAATAAAAAAATAACTATATATGTCAATTTATAAATTAAAAAAATCATTTGTTTGGGCGATTACAATAGCTTAGGGAGCTGCTGTGGGTTCTTTCTGGTGCATCTCTATCATCTCCTGAGCAACTTTATATAAAAAAATATCACCATCTTTGTGAAACTTTTTACAATAATGTTAAATGAAAATTTCAAAATTTAAATATGAGCCTCACACTTCCCGCACTTAATTGAATCATAAAATTTAAGTATTAATATTAAGTAATTGAATCATTTTTCCTTAACAACTATACAAAGAATTTTATTGAATCATAAAATTTAAGTATTAATATTAAGTAATTATATCACTTTAATCACTTCAATTGTACAAAAATGGCATTAAATTTTTATAGGGTTATATTAATTGTAGAACCAAAATTAATCTGATTCACAAATAAATTTTTTTTTTTTCATTTCATCCATGAAAGTTTTTAACTTAATAACGGATCACAAATAAAATACATTTTCTTATTTGTAAATTCTTAATTAATATAAATGGGGATGATTTGTTTTTATAAAATTAAAAAAATATAATATGATTCACGAAAATTATAGTGTTGTCTTATTAAATAACTTTTTTTTAAGGGTCACGTCTAATAAATTTCAAGAAATACTTATATTAAGTGAATTATTTATATTTTATTACGTCTTGAATCATATAAAATATGAAATATCTTTTTTATTAATGATTTGGATATGGTTATTGGTGTCATTATTTAACAAATTTATTGATCAATCATCCAAAAAAATAAATTATAAATCAATCAATATATATGATTTTTTGTTTAGTGTATTTCAATTGTACATAATTTTTTTAAAACCAAAATCAATATAAAAATAATTTAAATAAATTTGATTCAATTTCAAAAATCAAATATTT
>CATKHJ010456963.1:0-13589 GCA_949750685.1 Vernicia montana
TGTTCCAGCTTACAATTTATTGAATGAAAATACGTAACCACTTCCTACATAAAAGGAAACTGCTAGTACTAAAAAATAGAAATTAATAACAAGAAAATAAAACATGATCTGCACGTATGGCTGGAATCAAGACCACTTCAACTTCAACTAATTCCCCACTTTGTTTGCCTTACGCTTCTGATACACGTTGCCTTTAAATATCTTATCCACTCTATCCACATTTTGTGTGACGCTGTTACTCATAACACCATTAGATAAAGGATTTTGCTGCTTAATTTATGTGAAGTTGAGTTGCTCCCATGTATTGAATGGAGATATATATTCTCTCTTTACTTTCTGTTCTGTTGATTACATAACCTGTGCCAGATCATCTTACTTGGTCATTGTTGCTTGGTTTTATTTTCATGTTTTTTACTCCCGTCTAAATTAAGGAAGAATACTGCAATTTGTAATATTGCAGTTTAGCTGTGGGTTGGCTATTTTTCAATGCAGGGAAAAATGTGTGTAATAAGCATTTTATATTCATCCATAATTTAATTTTTTTTTTTTAATAAACTTTTGTTTATGAACTTACTCTGATCTTTAATTGCAGGTCATCTTGTCACATCTATTGCATTTTGACAAGAATTTGACGATTGCATTTGACTTCGCGGTTCAGATCATGAACATTAGTTGTCTTTACTTGCTGTCTTTACAAAATGCAATAAACGTGGAAAAAATTTGGTCATATCACTTTCAATCTTGAAGCTCAAGAATTGACCATAAACACAAGCAGTCTAGCATGACAGCTTGAGGCTTGAGGTCAGTTTATTCTTTTTTATTTAGTAGTAAACATTATAAAGTTGATATTACTGATCTAGTAGAAATTGTGAAACATATTCTTTTTCTCGTATGTTCTACAAGCTTGAGTTATACTGATAAAAGTAGAAAACTCTATTGAATTATTGTTTATGTTATCAAGTTAAATTTAAGTTCATTATTGTAATAATGTTCTCAGTGTGTGGAATTCTCATGAGAACATGAATATAGACGGATTTTATAACGAATCCACATATATTAATAGATTTGATAGGGATTTGGTTCAGTGATGATCTTGAACTTGGGATTTTCATTGATAGATTGATAGATCTGACAGGGATATTATATATATATATATATATATATATATATATATATATATATATATATAGGGTTAGTTGCAGTGTTTTAAAAACGGATCGAATCGGCTGGTTCAACTGGGAATCGCCGGTCAGTTCGGTTCGGTTTACTAAAAAATTAGAATTCTGGTTAAACCATCTTTTGACAGGTTGGACCCTTATTAATGAGAATCTTTTATAAAATGATAAAAAAAAAAAAAAAAAAAATTGAAGAGGTTTTGTCCGACCGGTTGAACTGCGAACCAATGACCTGGCCTGATCGGTCACTGTCTGATTTTTAAAACATTGCTGTAATGCCCTTCCCTTTTAAAGAAGCTATTAAAACTTTGGTCTTAACTTTGATAAACATCAGACGTTGGCTAACTTCATAACTTTATACATGAGTTGTTCTTCTGCCAAACTCTAATAATCTTCTCATTAAGACATTTGAATGGTATTTTCAGATTATCTGGCTTTGTTGGCCTCTTTCATTTTGTTTTTAGTGCGTGGCCCTCTTTCCTCTGTCCACGTGGACATGATGATGTGTCTGTATATTATTTTTCGTCGGTCATTCTGATGTGCGCATGACCTAGGCTATACACTTTGCTTATGATATATATATATATATATAATACACATTTATCTTTTTTAAGGTTATTTGAAGAACAACATACTAGAGCATTTATAGAGCAGCTTAAGTTGAAGATTTGAGCATATATCATTTCTATTTTTCTACTATATTTCAAAAATATTCTGGTAAAACATGGGATAAGGTTGTTATTACTATTATTATTTTTATTTTGGTATTCCCTATGCTGTCAAATGTTGTAATTTCAACAGTAATGATGTATATCAAATAGATTTTTTTGTGAGTGAAGAAAGAGAAACAAAATTTAATGGTGAGAACAGGACGAGGAAGGGTAGTAGAAAAGGATTTTACCAAAATAGGGAATGGCAACAGAAAGGTGGCATTTAGTGAGTGATGAGAAGAGTAGTGTAAAGGAAAGGAAAAAAGAAAAGATTGAACAATGGAGACGCCAAGTTGGAATTGAATTTGTATTTATCATCTGACGTAATACCCCTTCATTATTCTCAACTGTCTCAATTACTCTTGCATTTATGTGTTTTTAATGGCCTTTCAATCTAATATAGTCCCTCTTTTTTCAATGCTGGAACTACCCAACCAGACCTCCTACTCTTTTCTTTATTTACTTAATTACCCTTTTCCTTTTTCCTTGAATGAAATCTTTTAACCTGTCTGTATTATAAAACTATTCTAATGTTTCTGGTAATATAGTGTTTTTATATAAATAACAATGTTTCTTATGGTTCATCTGGTTTTTCATCTTAATCTTGTTGATATCTAACTAGCAAGGGAAGACCGTTAAAGTTTGCCCTAACTAGGGAAAGATTTGTCATAGCCTTGTCACTTGCCTAAATGTGCCTCTAAATCTTTTGAATTTTGAATGTTTTTAATTAGGGTCATTCTATAGTAAACTCATTATACTGGTGACCTGCTTTTATAGGTCAACTAAACAGGTTAATAACGTTAATTGTGGGTCTATTATTTTTAAGTTAATTTTAATGGGCTTGTAAGAAGCAGTGTTATTGAACTCAGTCCAGTTCGGTGGGTCAACCCAGTGAACAGGGCATTAAATTGGGCTAAAATTGTGATTAGATCGAATAGGACATTGACTCACAAAAAATATACGACGCGGATGGTTTTTTATTGATCCGATATAATCCAGTTGATCCGGAATACTTTTTATATTCAGTAAAACACTGTCATTTTAAAATGATAAAAGATATATTTTTGAATTTAGGGTTTCTATTCTTTCTCTTTTACCTATTTGTTGGCTAAAAGAAAATGGTCTCTCTCTCTCATTTGCCAACCTGTTGCCTAAACTACAAAATTAATGGTAAGATTTTTTTTTTCCTTTTTGTACTAGAAGTTATAATATAAATTACATCATTTCTTACCAATGCATACTTTTCTTATTATAATGCAGCTATTTAATGGTTTAATAATTTCAGATGAATTGAATTGGGAAGAACTTAAAATTGATGATGATGAAAATGACACAAATGGAAATGAAGCTAGAGATGCTGGGGACGGGTGTAATAATTCAGGGCTTGATGCAATTTTTAGTCCATGGTGTGATTCATGGATATAATGGTTCAAAGATATATGAAAGATCAAATGGATTTATTTATGCATTTATGTATTTTTTTTAAATGTTTGTAAACTAAAATTATTGGGTGTTTTAACTATTTATTAATATTTTGAAACTATTTATGTTTTCACTTAATTTTTATTTTATTGCAATTTGATTTTATTAATATCAATTACTTGAAATTTTAATGTATTTACTAACATCATTATATATAAATTATTACCAACTTGGTATTAATTAGATATAAATTAAAATAAGTTAGATGTAATTTAAAATTCAAAAGTTAACAATTTAACATTTTATACCTAATTTAGATGTCTCAATTAAAGCATTCCACTATACTAGCACTTTTCCTTAAAGTGAGAGTTAAATTATCATGTACACATATGATTAATTTAGACTAGATATGTTCAATTAGGTATGAAAAGGTGTATATATAATTTAGATATCAATTATGATCAATTTAGTGTGAATTGAATACAAATCTAATTTAGACTTCAAAATTTAACAATTAAACATTTCAAGTTAAATTTAAGTTCAAAATTTAACAATTGAATATAAATCTAAGTTAGATATAATTTAGACTTCAAAATTTAGAGGTTCCAATTGAAGCATTTCACTCTATATTAATATCATCAATCATGTGGAACATTAACCTTTTGGTTTTTTAATTGAATAGATCTAGTCCAATTACTTCATGTGTGACCAATCTAAGATCATGAAAGAAAGATTGGGCTGGACTTATGATTCCAGGTATAACTTTAAGCGGTTCACCTTATAAAGCCTGCAAAAAAGAGTAACCAACATCAATGGGCCAAGCCTTGGCTAGTCAAGGATGCTCCGATACTGAAGTTAGTAGCAGTAATGGAGTTGATAGTCTTAAGGAAGAAGATGACTTCCTAAAGACCAGAAAACTTTTTGAGGAAAGAAAGAGATGAGAAGTTGTAGAAAAAAACTACCTGAAAATTATGGTACCATGAGCTTTTTATACTTGGTAGATTCTCTCTCTAAGGTGGTGGGTAATGGATGTAACTATGGGACATGCTTTGTCATAGTAGAATAAGTCATTATGACTTTTTATCTCATTTGGGGATAAGAATTAGCCTATAGTTGACACAAAGTGACAGTTGGGTTGAAGTTAGAAATGTAATAAGCCACTTTTCTTAAAGGAAGAGTCATTCGCTATGGAAGCTCTTCGAAGTTGAAGAAGCGATCTGTGGATGATGACTTCATCTCCGAAGAGGTGTGGACTCCGAAGGGACACTTGCATGAGTTTCCCTTGATCAACGTAAATATAGTCTCATCATACTAGACTTACGTGGGCTCTTCCTAGGTAGAGGTCTTAATGGGTCTTTCTAAATACAATTAGATTCCTTAAAAGATGAGTCTTAGAGTTTACTAGACCAAAGATGGAATCAGGCCCAGAGGCTGACCTAACCGAATTAGGCCTAATTGCTGCATTCAAATTCTATCCTAATCAATGTGAAAATTGACTATTTAGTAAATTGACTAATTTATTAATGGTTTTAACTTTTTATTACTTATGTTTAAGTGTGATACTTACTCATATTTTTAAATATTTTATTTACCTATTTTTTACTTTATTGAAATATATGTTTATTCAATCAAGTTTTTAAATAAATTATACTAAGCATAATATATTGTGTATAATATTTATTATATATTTAATTTAATTGTGATTTAAAATTTCAACTCAATTTTTTTAAATTATGATTTAGTGAATAGTTCAGTTTATTTTTTTCCTTTTTCTTACGTATATAGTTAGTTTTTTAGCATTTTAACTTATTATCTTTTGTAATTTATAATTTATGTATTGATTAATGCACGTATAAAAAAAAAATATACTACTATTTTGGAAATTGCAAATGATTTTTTTTTTTTACTGTCAGTTTTAATTAAATTATATCAATTTGAATACATTATAGTAAAAACTCCATTTTGAAAATTTTTAAGTATATTTAATAAATTTTGAAACAATATAAAAGAAATTATATTCACCTATATTAAAATTATTTAAATATAAAAATATATAATAAAAAAATAGATTATCAATTCTTTATAAATTAATAATAGAAAAAAAAATTATATTATAATAATTGGATAGATCTTAAATTAGTAAATAAAAAAAACCCTTTAATATTTTCTTCAAAATTTCATGTTTCAATTTAAAAATAGATTGATAAAATAATTATATTGCTCATACAATATAATTATTAACATAATTTTAAATCAATATAATTATAACTATTAATTTTGAAAAAATTAATTTTATAAATATGTGAATTTTATTTATATATATCTAGTGAGTTAGAAAGCAACTCATACTTTATCATGGTACTTAAACATGTGTAATTAATGTTTAATTTCTATTGATGAGATATGTATGATAATAAATATCATAACATGTGTAATAAATGACATAATAGGTAATAAGTTAGAAGGATAATTTTTAATTAGGTTGCCTTTAATTTTTTTTCAATAGTTAAGATTTAAAATTGATGATCTAACAGTGGTAGATTTATCAATAAATTCGATACAATGTAGAAAGAAGCTTTTAATTATTGTGCGAATTAAAGCAGTAAAGTCAATAACATTTTCCTAATAGTGGGCTTAGGATATGATACCTTGAGAAATTATTAGGTAGGAAAGGAGTATGCTCATCCTACTCACATAAAAGTGAAGTCACATATATGTGTTTTCATTTCAATTACACATGAATTCACTTTTATGTAAGTAAGAGGAGCATATTCCTGTCCTACCTAATAATTTCTCATGATACCCTTTGCTCTGATTTTGTTACATCTAATTAGCCTAATTAGTGGTGAATTCTCAAGTCATATAGCCTTTTATTAGCATTTAATAATCAACTCAACTAAAATCTTTAATCTAAAACTAGTTGGGATGCACTATAGGAATTTTTTCCCTCTATTCTAACCAATAGCTTAGAGATTAGCATGTAATGATTAACTCGAATAAAATCTTGACCAAACCTAGTTGGGATCGGACATATGGATTTTTTTTTTTTTTTTTTTTTTAACTTAGTGAATTTAGAGATTAGTTTATAATTATCATTAGGTGGAAATGAACACATGATTAGGTCCCATGAAGTCATTGTTCTTCAATTTTATTTTATTTTAATTTTTTTACACAAATTGAGTTAGGCATGGGTTATTTCAAGACTCAGTGGGGCCTGAGTAGTCATCTCACTGCCGATCTTCTAAAACTGCTTTCAAGTACAAAAAGGATCTATTTCTAGTAGAAGATTTACCCATCTTATGAGTCCCAAGTTTATTCACATTCCCCTTATTTCAGCTGACATGGACACTGAGTCAGCGCTTAGTGATAGTCGCACGTGGCATGCTCTGATTGGATATAGGAAAGATATAAACTTTAAAAAATAAATAGATTGAACCAGAAAAGGGATAAAATAAAATCATAAAATACCTAACATTCATAGGAAAATTTGGCCTGCTACAACTAACCAGGTAAAACTGAACCCAGAAAGAAAAAAAGACACTTCTACTACTTCTTGAGTCCATAACTCCAAATAGCCCATATTCTTTGCTCTATTACTAGAAGGACCAAAAAAAAAAAAAAAAAAAAAAGACTAGAAATAAAATTAAAGAAAAATAAAAAAAAAATAGTGCTATTCAGGCTCCAACTTTTTATTTTCCTCTCTAGCTAAAATATATATATATAAAAAAATGGAGCCCAAATAGCACTACTTGAGTTGAGATAATCTAGACCTATAGTAGTTGCAGAATCAGAACAAGAAAGCCTATTTTGTTTGTTTTTGTTTTTGTTTTTTTTTTTAACTGTTCCTTGTCTTCACAGTGTTGTCATGGAGAAAATCAAGCAACACAGTACTCTTGCATTTGGGGCATTTAGGATCATTTTCAGAGAGCATCACATACATGAGGCACCTAGGGCACCCCACAAGCACCATTGAAGTAGCTTCAGGGCTATTACTGTATCTCAGAGTATTATCTTCTTGGTTCAGTTCCGATGATACACATGAGCTTGGTGGTGATACTGTTGCTGATCGCGTTGGCGACTCCACTCTTGGATTAACCCTTGGTGGTGATAAGTTGAGTTTCAGGTCAAGCTTAGGTCCGTTTCCATTTCTTCGACTCATATTTTTTGTGTTCTTTGTGTAGTATATTTCACCTGTTTAGAAACACAAAATTCAGACTTCAATTTTGCTACTAAATTATATATTACTGAATTGTTTCTATAATTGTCAGGTTATAAGCTGGAACTATATTTAGCCTTAATTAACCCAAAAAACATACATAAAAAAAAAAAAAAAAAAAAAAAAAAAAAAAAAGCTTCAAAATAGTGACCTTACCTTAAGGTTAAGGAACTTTTGCCAACCAAAAGGGAGAGGAGAGGGCTCTTCTAATTCAATATATGAACAAGAAGAAAAAGAAGAAGAAACAGAGAGGTTATAAGAATTAGAAGTATGAAAGAGATCAAGAGTAGTAAATGGGATAGTTTGGTGAAGAGTAGCTAGGCTTGAACCATTACCAACAATTCTAGCACCATTAAAATGATCTTGGTGTGGGTGGTGTTGGTGGGTTTGAACCTGTAAGGCCATTTATATATACTGAGAGAGAGAGAGAGAGAGAGAGATGGGTTTTGCTTTAAAGCTTAATTTAATTATGGGGGGGAGAGGTGGAGGGTGAAAGGGAAGAGAGAGAAAGAAAGAGAATTGAATTGAATTGAATTGAAGAGAAGAGTGTAAATTGAGGCCAGGAAATGTACTAATGAATTGGAAAAATCCCAAGAAGTATGCAGAAGTGGGAAAATTGGAGTAAATATTACAATTAGAAAATTTTGCAGCAAAAGCCTTTCATTCATTGCTTTTAGGAGAGGAAGAGAAGGAGAGGGGTCGGTGTTTTAAAGTATTTGAGAACAATATAGCACAGGAAATATCCAATTGCTTTTATTAAGGCTTAATAAATAAATTTGGAAGAAAAATAAAAGTACCACCTAAAAATTTAATGTCAACTAAATAAAAGTAACTAGAACACCTAAACCTAATTTAAATATCCAACAGTACATATAAGAAATTGAAAGCTAAAACTAGTGGGAATGGCAAAACTCAATTCACCCTAACGAAAAATCCGTCTCCGTCCGTCATGAATCTAATGAGAAATTTTCACCTTCATTTCATAAAATTAATATATATATATATATATATATATATATATATATATATATTATAATTTCATATTATATATATAAAAAATTATTAGTTTTCTTTAAAATTATATTATTGAGTGTTTAATTATATTATTATTTTTTAAATATTAATTAATAATATATAAAATTTATTATAAATATGTATAATATTTTGTCAAAATATATAAATTATAAAGTTTTAACATTAATAAAATTATAAAAATATAAATGGGGATCCTTGTTTCGGTTTCGTACTCAATTTATCCTGTCCTACTTTTACTTCGACCGTTCATAAAGCAGAGATAAAAATCTCAAAACCCGCCCTACTCCCTTTCCAATCCTAAAACCCACCAGAAAAAATTAAATGGCAACACCCTGAAATTACATAGGAAACAACAACAAATTAAATTATACTATCAACCAAGAAAATAACACTTCAACTCCCTCACCCTCTCCCTTTTTTTTCTATTTTAAATTATTAGGAGGAAAAATATATATATATAATTATGAATTAAACTAATATTTATAACAAATTATTAATAAAAATTATTAATTTTACATTGTGTAAACTTCTATTTATATGTTTGGGAAAAAAAAAAAAAACTTCTATTTATATGAGAAATGAGATCAAATATTGGCATTAACATGCACACTCCTTTATTTTATTTTAAAAACATATAATAATAGAAATAGAAATACTGAGTGAGTATAAACACTTACTATTAAAATAAAAATATAAAACCATGTTTTAGCCATTAATCAAGCAATTTTCAACTCCATGGAAACCCCTTGAATGAGAAGAACAGTTTCTTTCTGCTTCATATTTATATATTATTATTATCATTATGGTTCTATTATTCATTAAATATTTTCTTAGAATTTTAAATTGAAGAAATATCAGAAACTGAATGCATATAGTATAAATTATTAATTTTAATGATTTGATGAAATTACACTTAACTCTCTTTATTTGTCATTTTCTTTGGATATTGTTGAAAAATTATCATCTACCTTGTAAACTTATAAAAAAAACTCCAATTAACTATTGAGATTTTGTTAGTAAACTTAATTTTGATTGAATACGAAATTTTACTGTATTAAAGATGATTTCAGTAATTAAATTTTAATGCATGGGGGGAAAAAGTAAGAATTAGATTAAAACATAATTTTTTTAAAAAAATTATCAAACATGTATACCTCTTAAAACATAGCCACATGGAAACCTAGATATTCCATTTATTGCAAATTTGAATCCACGTGGCAAGGATTTGTCTTTTTTTTTTTTTTTTTTTTTTTTTTTTTTTTTTTGCACCGAGTCAAGGATTTGTTGACCATGCTTTGAGGGACATGTTGGATTCATAGAGTCATAGTTTACGATTGATACCAGGTATTTCTAGAAAATATATCTGATATTACTTTTCCTTAAATTTATGATAAAGACCCTCTGGTTTTCTAGTAAATAATAAGCATTTTTTTTTTTAATTTTCTGATTTTATCTTGCAAAATTGTAAGAAATGAAATTATTATAGAACTTTTTATATTTATTAAAAGATTTTATAACTTTGTTATGATTTTATTAAGGAATGTGTCATGTGTTTAACCCGTGTGTATATATTTTGTTTTAAAAAAAAAGATTTTATAACTAAATTTCAATGGAGAAAAAATATAATGCTTTCAAATAACTTAAAAAATATATATATTTTTCCTCTCCTCCCTTCAAAAAGATATAATCACATTTCAATTTATCCCTTTTTTCTAATTTATTTTTTGGCAAATCAGATTTTTAAATTAAAATTAACTTAATTGATAAGTAAATTTCTTATTAATCATTATAATTCTAAAATTGATATTATATAATTAAAACTTATATGTTTCCACTAATTTTGTTAACTTTTTCCTACTTAATTATTCCTTTACTAGCATTTGATAGTAAAATAAAAATCATAATTTTTAATAAAGACAAAAAAAAAATCATAATAACTCTATCAGTTAGAAATCTTAAATAAATAAAATGTATTGAATTGAAAAGGAACTGGTGATTTGGTTAAATATAATAAATAGTGAGCTGCTTTTAGTAAATGGGTATTAAGTTGGTGTTTTAATGAGAGCCACCAAGGGCCAAACTACATCAATTCTGTCTTAGTTTTTAAGTCAGTTTTTGATAAGTTAGTATTTATATCAACCATTTAATAACAATTACGCCAATAGAATAATAGTGATAATTAATTAAATTATTGAATTTTGATTCTAAAGAAAATTAATTAATTAATTAATAAAAGTTGACAAAATTAGTTTTTAGAAAATTTTGAAAAGGGTATCCTTTAGAGCGCCAATTTTTAACCCCATCCGAAAATGGAGATGGTAATTTAATCCGTCAAGTTGGATATTTATTTTGTCTCGCTTTTAATGGAGCGGGTAATATCTACTCCATTTATTAAATAGGGCGGAGCGAGTTTTAAATTTAAAATTTGAATCGGATTCGAGGCGAGGTGGGACGGGTAATGCTATAATCCACTCCAATTATATATATAATATATATTTTTAATTTTTCAAATATTATATATATATATATATATATATTTTTAATTTATAGCTTATTTTTTTTATATAAAAGATAAATTATATTGTATAAATATGTAGAAAAGAGATATAAATGAATATATGTATATATAAAAAATTAATATTAAATAATTTTTTTAAAGAAAAAAGGGAAAAAAATTAAAACGGGTAAATCCGCGGATACCCGCCCTGCCCGTACGGATAATGGAAAATCCGCCTCATACCCACCCCGCTGTCATCCCCATCCAAAAATATGATTTCAACCATCCGAAAAATGAGGGTTAAAATCCAACCTGACTTTAAATAAAATTTAAAATGACTCTACCCAATTTGACTTGAAAATTTGAGGGTCAAGTCGATTTAGATCACAGTTAATCGAATAGATTAAATTATTTTTTTTACATGAATGGGTTAAACTTGACCCAATTCGAAATTGACCCGAACGAATAAAAGAAAAATTAATATCAAATTTATTGTTAAATAAAATTGAATCAAAATTTTAATTATATATATATATATATATATGTTCAATTTATTTTGAATCAATTTATTGTTTAATATCAAGTTTTTTTACATAATTAGTGTATATATATTTAATATAAAAATAAACTTCATTATTATTAATGTAATTCTTGTAACAATAAAAATTAAAAATAATTTATAAAATATCGAATTTATCTTATTTTGATTAATATAATTAAATATATTATATTTTTAAATTTTATTTAACTATTTTTATTTTATAGAATTATTGTCTTAAAATTTAAAATTTTGACAAAAATTTTAAATTACTTGCTGGAATAAAAAAATATATATTGATATTGCTATATATTAGAATTATTCAGTTTGATTATTTTATTATTATGTTATTATATGTATAGATATTGAAAAGTATTTATGTATTATGCTATAATATTTTATATGTATAAAAATTATATATGTGATAATAGATTTTAAATATTTTATATTTATTTTACTAAATTGTGTATGTGATATTTTTAAAATTGTAATGTTTATTTTTATTATTAAATTTTGAAATATTATATATATGGACAATTTATTTTCATAAAAAATTTATTGTGATCCGACCCCAAAGCTTATTTTTTAACGATAAATCTAAAAGTGACCAGAATCTGACCTGAAATCATTTCTGGTCATCAACTCGATGATTCACCTGAAATCCAAACACATTCCACAGTGACTCGAATATGAACCAGACCCATTTGCCACATTTAGTATCGTTATTTCCATAGCATAAATTGTTAGGGTTAAAACAAAAATTGTTAATAACTTTTAATTGACAAAATTATTCTTATGATTTTTAATGCACTTGACTTACCATTTATATCTTAATCTATTAATTTCAATTATATTCTTTTCTTTTATATCATTTTTCTTATAAATTTTAAATCATATATTTATTTTTACAAACATATAATAATTAAAATATAGTATTTATTGATTTCATTATATTAATAAATAATAAAATTTTAAAATTAAATTAATAAATTAAAATAATATATCAAATTGAAAATTGTAATGTTTCACATATATATTTTTAAATTACTATCTTATTTTTTTAATATTTATTTTACTTCTTTTTATTAAACAATATTTAAAATGTCTATTTTTTTTGTCGTTATGAAAAAAATTAGTTGATATTAATTAATAATTTTATAATCATTTAAAAAATTATGTATTTAACTATTTTTATAAAATGTTATGAGAAAATATAAAGAATATTTTTATTTTATTTGTAAGTATTAACTAGAGTATACATATAAAATATTCTGAAATTTTTTCAATATAATTAATTTACTTTCACTTTTATATGCAAGTAAATAAAACTTTTTTTTTTTTATTTTTAAATTTTAATAATTTATAGTTTTTCAAAAATTGTAATTTTCTTATTTTATTTAATATTAATTTTTTTTGCACATTAATATCTTTCATTTAAAAAAATATATATGGAAAGTGATAGATTAAAAAGGAAATAATCTAATTAATAGTTATTGATAATATTTCAAATAAATATATATGGTAATTTTAACTATATTAAGCACAAAGATAATTTTGTCAATTTTGTTCTGACCCTAACAATTTCTAATATAGCAACAACACTATTCTTTTTTTTTTTTTAAATAAAATAAAATTTCATTAATTATCAGTAACTGAATACAAAGTTTAATAGAAAAAATGACATGACATATAATCAACTATCCTAACAAGAGCAAACGGATTTGAAAATCACAAATGTTCAACATAATATCCAATTGCCATATAGTTGATTTTAAAAAAAGCGACTGTAATAGTAGAACAATGTGACAAACCATTGTCCTCTTTGCGAGCGTCTGAAACGCAACAGTACACAGACATACCACTAAATTCATAATAAAAAAATAACTTCCAACAAGAGAAAACATAACAAAACTTCAAAAAAAAAAAAAAAAGCAAAATAACATTAAAAAAAATACAATCTAACACAAAATAATAAAATGAAAAGTGTCACCATAAC
>CATKHJ010457015.1:0-18889 GCA_949750685.1 Vernicia montana
TACTCAAAATGGTGAATGGTAGAATGATAATTTGAAACTTAAAGTAAACTCTACACTAAGAAAAGTGAGGGATGAGTGAGTTATCCCACATTGAAAAAATATAAAGTTAGAATGATGTATATATTCAAAAGTTCATCCTTTTAAAGTTAAGAAAGTAGCTAAGAAGGCTCTCTCTCGCGCCCGCGAAGGGGGGGTGCAAATCCACGGTATTGGGCTTAGGTTCAACGTGTGAACGCGCGACCTGCGTACACGAATGTCGGACCAAAATAGGCTGATCTGTGCCTACTTGGATATTTTTAATTTAGTCCAATCATTCCAATTTTTTTTTAATATCCAAACACACAAAAAAAAAAAAAAAATTAAAAACCCGGTCCGGTTCTTACAACACAGATAATAAAATAAAAAATAAATATGTGGAAAGCACAACAAGCTTCTAGTTTTCAATCTAATGAGAAACAAACTAATAGAAATTGAATTGAAATGGTAAAGGTGACTTGAATTGAGTATAGGTTAAGCCCACAAATGAATCGAGTTTAATAAGTTTGGATCAACCATTACTAAAATGTTAGAACTAACTAATTAGGTAGTCAAGTCCAAACCATTATATACTCATGTGTTTGTAGTGTATTTTTTCAATGTGAAATTGATTCTTAACACAAACTCCATTAATTCGATTGAATTGGGAGTTCATAGAGTGACAAGACAGGTTGAGAAAAAAAATCCAAATTAAAAATAGAAAATCGAATCAAAACTGAATAAATTGTTCTAAAAAATTTATTAATCAAACCTATATATATAGACTCAATTATAATTTTTAGTTTATAAATTCAATAAATAATGAAAATGAATCAATCACTTTGAATATTTAACAATCAATATATAATATCAGTTAATACTATTAATGATTCAGTTTAAAAAATTAATTATTAACATTTTAGTTAACCGAATAATGATATCTATTCTAATTAGAGGTGACAAATTTCGTCTTGGTCCACACATTCGATCTGAATCTATTTATTTTAATTCAATTTAAAATTCATTTAAAATTTCATAAAACTTGAAATAATTTAAATTTATTCGGAATCAATTCGTACCACATGTTAATTCAATTCTAACGTGATCATTTTGATCTGAAATAAATTAAAAAATATATATTATTTTGAAATGTTTGTCATCTCTATATCCTATTATAAATTATTGTTGGACTATTCACTTAGTTGCTGATGATATTATCATTTGACATTTTTGTATATGTTCATACTTTTCTTACTATTTGATGAATGGCTTGAATTATGTTATTAACATACTTATCCAAGACATTTGCCCATCATATATAGATGGAAAATTCTAAATTTCTAATCAACCACTTAATTATTAGTTAGTTAAATACGCACCCTTTATATAAATAATTAGTCTACAACCTTAAAAAAAATTATATATAAATAGTCACTGATTTGATTAAGCCATACCATCAATCAAAATATTACAAAATAATTGACCAATTTTTAGCTATTTTGATTATTGACTAGTATTATGTTATTAATGAACATGTGAAGATAAAGGATTTAACGTAATGATGTAATTAATCAAATAATTAAGCTATAGTCAAAGTCAATCAACAATAACTTTTAGTAATTGGTTATGATATTACGTGATGGTGATGCTTATGATAAAAGGGAATGCTACTTAATGAGTCTAGAATTGACTTGCACTGTTGATAGTAGATCCCTCAAAATAGTTGAATCTGTAAACAGAAAAAAGTAAATTAAGAACCTCTAAGGCGGACTTGATGGGAAGTCTCTAGGACGGATCTAGCGAAAAGTTTCCAACGTTCGAGTCAATGAGACTGTAAGAAGTGTATATAGAAAGAGAGAGAGATAAATGAGGAAAGAGGGAGAAATTCTTTTTTTTTACCTTTTCTTTACTTTTTATAAGAGATGATAGAAATTCCTATGTACACTTGTCTTATACCTATTAGATATCAGTTTTAATCCTTATTACTACTTATGTTATGATTTGTTTGGTACTTACTCGTCAAATAAATATTAATTAAGTTGCTGAAACAGAAGAAAGAGATCTTTTTTTTTTTTTTTCTTTCCAATTAAAGCTAAGTGTTATGGTAAGTTAACTTTTACGTATTAGAATTAAATTTATGTCTATATTTAGATTAAGTTAAAATATTTATATCAAAGTTGAAAATTTACGTATATAATGATACATTCAACTTTTTTTTTTTTTATTTGAGTTTTGATTGAGATTTGAATTATTAAAAAAGATTTTTTTTTCTCAGTTAAGACTAAGTGATATCATAAGTTAATTTTTATGTATTAGAATTAAATTTATATTTATATTTAGATTAAATTAAAATATTTATTTCAAAAATTAAAAATTTACATATATAATAATACTTTTAACTTTTTTTTTTTTTTTTAAATCGAGTTTTGATTGAGATTCGAACTTTTAACTGTTTATACTGGATTATAATTGTCAAAATGAAATAGTGGCTATCTATGTTTATCTCGCAGTCAATGTTTAGACTATGACTTATACATTCAGCAATGGAAGCTAGAACACAATGTTTCAATGGCAATTCTTGGATAGTACAAAATAAACACTCCTAGTCTCCTATTTCAATATGAAAATTCTTATGTATACTGAGTATATAAATTTATCTCATATATTAAGTTAATGATTAATGAAATATTTTAATTAATATAATTTTTTTATCTTTTTTTTACCAAGTGAAAAGACACTGATTTTTTTTTGTTTTATGTATTATTTTTTCATCGAATTAATATATACATCCAGTATAGATAAGAATTTTTCCTCCCGAATATATGGTGGTAGGGGTACAAAATGATCACTTGATACTTTGGTCCCCACCCACAAGCATATTGATTTTTCATTTTCAAATTGGAAAAAAAAAAAAAAAGTAGAAAAAAGAGAAGTAAAGAAAAGTATGACAAATAAATTAGGAGCTTATTATTAGGATAAATTTTATTTTATTAGAATTTATAAATTAAGAGTTCAATCAAGTCTCAGACTAAAATTAATTAATAGTTCTCTTATCTAATTATATAAAATTTGAATATTTATAAACAAATTTAGTGTCTATATAAATTTGGTGCAGGATATATGTACTTGATTTATTAAACTCATAATTTTTGTTGCCATTTTTGTAATAAAATAATTAATAAAAATATGTTATAGAATAAATCTCAAAATTGGTCCTGAATTATATATTGAGTGATATTCAATTTAACCCAATTTTTTTTTAAAATAGTATTAGCACATTTCTATATAAGATCAATTTACCCTGATATTTAACAATAAATAATTTTAATTTTATATTTGCAAAAAAATTACAACATTTCAAAAATTAAGGAAATTAAAATATCCTAGAAATTAAAAGAATAAAAAATTAATTAAAGCAAATTAAAATCACTAAACATATATAGAATTGTAATTTACAATTTGCAATGATACATGCATCAATGGTCATCATCATCATCGCTATATAGAATCATACTATACACAGGCAAATCATTATATGGCCATTAATGTCAAGATAAAGACCTAAAGTTGCTTCAATGGTAGGAGTTATTGATTAGGGCAAAAATGATGCTCCCTTTGGCCCCTCATCACATCCAATGCAATTAATTTCCAAATGCTACCACCTTCAATTCACACTATATATAAATATAAATAAAGAAAGGTAAGTGCTCCCTTTTTTATTATATAGGAATAATTAAATTCAGAAAAAAAAAAAGTATTTCAAGAAATTATACAATAAAAAAAAAACAAACAATTGTAATTATACAATTTAATTTTTTTTTATTTAACTTAATCCTCTTATATATCATTATTATACCACCCAAAATTATGAAATTTTAGTTTATTACAAAATCAAATATTATACTTTAAAATGTTAGAATATCAATGGTAAACTTTATAAACCATTAAAATTTCATTATTTTTTCTTTTTAATATTCTTATTCATTTATGTAAGAAATCTTAAAAGTAAAAGATTTAAATCACACTCTTATCAATTAAAAAAGATTTATATATTTAGCTTTTAGAGACAATAATAATTGTTAGGGGAAAAATCCGTTTTGTTATCATTTTTTTCCACCATTAATTATTAATTAATGTGTTAAAAATAAAATTGAATGCAAACTACTTTTTTGTAAAGGCTAATGTAATTATATTCTGGTAAATAAGAGGCTTATGCAAAATAGGAAATTAAACCTAAAGACTTGGGAAGTTAGAAAATGTGAGGGAGATGACAAAATAAGAAACATAAAGGAGACGTGTGGGGAAGGTCTATGGTGCAAAATTTTCACATTTCTTTTTTTTTTTTTAGTAAAAGATTGGAGGTCAGAAATCATGAAATGTATCTGAACAACCTAATTAGGTTGACACATTTTTAGCATTCTCATCACACAACTGAACTCTAAAATTTATTAAAATAAAAAAGAAAAAATAAAAAAGAGTGTAAGATACAAAACATTCTAGAAAGTGAAACCAAAAAGAAAGCAAATACTATATAACGCTATATTATGATTAATTACATGCAGGTTTGAATCTTGTTCATATTGTATTTGATATTTGTATTGTATATAATATCTTTTGACAAAAAAAATTACATTCAGATATAATCTAATAATAAGTAGACATTTACCTTTTCCATATGTATTGCAGTGAACTAATTAAATAATGAAATAAGATAAAATATTTTTTTATTTCGTTGTATATAAATATTATTTTTGATTTATTTCATTTTATAAACTAAACATATAAGAAGTCAGATACTCAATCTAAAAACAAAAATGAGTGTGTTATATTTCTCCTTTTTGCTCTGCTAGGGTTGCGTTAGCTCTCCTTTGCCTCTGTCGCTGGCTATTTTATGGGGCTAACCTCTGGTGGTTTAGGCCACTGGAAGGGATACCCCATATGCTTTTAGTGCTTTTTTTTTTTTTTTCCTTTTTCATCTTAATAATAAAGATTTGTATGCTTTTTGTGGGCGTTTATGGCCTCCTATTCTCATCGGGATTTTTGTCTTGTGGTGCTGGAGTACTAACGGCAAGGATGCCGTTTTCATATCCGGTTTTGTCTGACCTCCCTATCGATTGTAATCTCTTAAAGCTTTGCTTATAAAAGCATGTAGATGGAAGGAGGAAGTTGAAACTAGCACTGACTTTGAGATCTCTATGAAAGACAAAATGGTGGTCGATCTATATACTAAAGCGAGATCTAAAGCCCTTGGCAAAGGATCGGTTCTATCATGGCCATGGCCTCTTTGGTGGAAAGAATTTGTCCCCTGCCATGCAACTACTGCTATGGATTTTGTTGGGTAGTGGAGGGCTGTGATTGATGCTCATGAGTACAAATTTTTTTGGGGTTTGGTCAGTTGCAAATGTCCTGGCCTTCAAGTCGTTCCTCTTTATTTAACAAGCTTTAGCAGCAGCATAGTTGGTGCCGGCGATGGCTCCTAAAAAACAAGGGGAAAGAAAGAGGCATTTGTGTCAAATTACTCTTTTATCCGGCCCGTGAGCCGAGTGTGTTGTTTGGGCTGTAAACCCAAGTTTAAAAACCCTAAAATGAGTACTGTGTTTTTAGACCCTAGGTCCTACTTTGATGTAATTTGCTAGGTTATCCCATGAACTTTAGTTGTATTTGTACTTTATTGGACTTTCAGCCCCATTAATACTAGCTTCATCTTTCTTTAGGGAAAAAAAAAAACTAAACGTATAAGAAACGAAATAGAATAAATAAGTTATATATTGTAGTGATCATAGCAAATGAAGCTCCTAAAATATCTTCACTTTAAAAGTTTGGGGGCTAAAAATAATTATAAACAAAAAAAATTTAAGTTTATAAGGTTAATGCAAAAATATTTAAAATTTTACTACTATTATTATATTATAAAATATTTATTTATATATACATATAATATTACATTGATAATAAATAAAATCTTAGAAATTTAGGGCAATCTATATATATTTGAAGGAAAAATTTATGAAATATACATGTAATAAATGAAATTCCAAAAATTTGGAGGGCTAAATGTATATAATTTTAAAAAGTTAAAATTTAGGGGGGTTAAATGTATATAATTTAAAATTTTGAGGGGGCAATATAATATATTTTTAAAAATATATGGATATAAAAATTAATTTTGAGAAGCTTGGGGGAGCCATGCACCCTTCAAGCTCCCACTTGGTACCGCCCCTATTCACATATCGAAATAGAGAGTGGAGGGTTTTTAATATGTCACATCAATTGTTACAATTGTCTATTTATTACAATTGTCTATTTGTGAAAATTCACTTTTCAGTATTGGTGGTTTATTTTGTTGGTCATATATTCTAATTGTATTATCTTCTTATAGTGATATGAACTTGAAGTCCTGTTAATGAAGTTTATCTTATTAACAAAAAAAAAAAAAAAAAGAAGACATTAAAAAGACAAAAATGTCCTACATAACTAATCAGTATTTACAAGATTGCCCCTAAAATCTACTAAGCTGTTATTTACAATTAACAGAAAATATATATAAATATATTTACATCTTAACATATATTATTATTTCAAAAAAAACATATATTATTAAAGAATTAGACAAGTTACAATTCTTTTTTTTATTATTATTGGAGGTTCAATAGCCCGAAATAACATTGTAAATTACACAATAAGGATAACCCTCCTTTTTAATATTTCTTATCAAATTGGTGATAAATTTTTGTGATTTGGAATATTCAAATCTGAAACTTTTCATTTTTCATATTCTTAAAAGAAATGAAAAAAACAATCAGATCACATTTTATTGGCACAAATTGCAATTCTTTAATAATATATAACTTATTTATTCTATAGATAAGCAATTGCTTAATTGACTTGGACTATATAGATTCCCCTGAATCTGCTACTCCTTAGTAACAACTAGCAAATAATAGTCAATTTCTAGAAAAAATATATATTTGTTTTGAGGCAGTATTAATTGAATTATTATTAATTTATTATATATATGTATTGGGTAAATAATAATAGTAATACAATTTATACGCAGCTTATGTAAGAGTCATATATAGTATAGTATAATAGTCATGAATGAAATTGACTTGCCAGTGCCGTAATGCCAGCTGCCCTTGTTCCCTCTAGGAGGTAATTAACCATTTCTAAATCTGTTCAAAAAATACATTTAATAATTCTATTTGAATATTAAATATTAATAATGTTGTAAATAACAATAAATTTTACATATGAACGTTACATTAATAAATTTTATATTGTAATGATATCAACATTTGGATACCATATTGGTGCAAACTATAATTTTTTTATGAAGTGCGTGGACCAAATACAATATTAAATTTCTTTACATGTAACGATGATATGACAGATATCGTATTAGGGTTAGTAGGGGATTAAATTTAGAGTTATTTTTAAAAATTGTGTTTTGAAATTTTCTTTAATTTTTTTAAAAAAATTTAATTATTTTTTGTAAATTATGATTTGAGAAAAATTAAAAAATTTAGTTTTTTTCAAATCATAATTTTCTAAACTCTAAATATGACAAAAATAATCTAACTGCAATGCCAAACATATAATTAGTGTATAACTCTAATCTCATTAATAAAAGGATAATGTTGATTATCTTTTCTATGATGATTTGGTGATGTCCTCTAAAATAATACATATCTAATACTCTCTCCGTTTCACAATAACTGTCGTTTTAGAAGGATGCACATATATTAAGGAAGCTATTAAATACCTTTAATTTTAATTTATATGGACAAATAAACTTTTATTTTCTTTCACCAAATAAGAAAAAACATATGAAATATTGAAATTGGGATGAGGGTAAAGTTGAAAAAAAACTAATAAATGCTGCATTTAACTCCTAAAATGACAATTATATTGAAACAAAATCACTTTTCTAAAAAGACAGTTATTGAGAACCGGATGGAGTATATAATTATTATGGTAATTTATTTGAGATGGCATAATTATAAGATCAATCCATTCATTTGTCGATAATCTTCTATATATATTGTATTGGTATAATAATGTTACCTTTTTGATAAATTTAGATAAAAGATTACGTGTGCATGCATGTATAATAATAATAATATTGGATAAGAGATTTAATATTTATGAGACTCAAATTCAAATAGGTTAAGGCTTTAATTAAGTTATTATGTATATAATTGATTAGGTTTTTTTTCTTATTATTTAGAAATTAAAGTGAATTATTTGGTTGTAAATGAATAATCTATTCAAACTAAACTGATAATATTCAATTATTTCAATAACAAGAAATTCAATTTTCAATTCAGCTCAGTTATAATTAGATATTTTGTTTTAGAGTGCATAGAGTTAGAATTTTAAAACCTAACACCTCGTTCTCTTAAAAGAATTTGCAATGCATAAAAATAAATAAATAAATAAATAACCCAATATCCTAATCCTAAATCATAAGATCCACATAAAAATGAACTAAAAATATCACTAAAATAAACATTATTGGAATTTTATTATTTCAATTTAAAATAAAATTGTCATATTTCAGAACTAGCACATCCAATATATATGGTGTACATTATTGATGCCTGGTACTATTTTTGTTTTTAGTTTAGGTCACAAGTGTCCTTGTATTTTTAACATAGAATTAATCTTGTTTGAGTCGGATGAGATCATAAGAACGATAATACTCTCACTAAAAAATTTTAAAATAATTATATATTTAAAACTTAAAATTAAAATTTTTAATTGAATTAGAACAACCCCTTATCAGTTGCGCTACATTTTCTTGGTGAGTTGAATGGTACTTCTTTTGGACAATGATAAAAGGAGGAAAAGTGAAAAGGAAATGCTTGTCCAAATTGGCGGCTTAAAAATAAAATATCTATCCTCTTTATTTAGTTCCTACAATATGAATCTATATAATATCAGATTTTACATATAATTATCGATAAATTTCATATAAGTGTATTTTTTTTTTTAATTGTGACGAGTGGCTTTATATTAATTTAATTTAATAATAAAAGGTAATAATAATTTTCACAGATAATATGATTGAATGATGAATTTATTTAATTAATCAAAATTTTATTTTTTTAAAGTTAATTTGGAAAAAAAAAAAGTTTTTCTTATTTACCTAAGCCAGATATAAATAACATGTACCAAACTGATTAGGTAAAATTAATTTGATTGGCTGTAAAAGGAAAATTAAAGAAAAAAAAGGCAATAATATTTAACTTACCAAAATTTAGAAATTTGCTCTAATCTTCCTGCCTGTCTCCCTTCTATCATAAATTTTGATGACATGTAAAAACTATCAATTTTCTTATGGAAAAGATCAGTGGCAGACACAAGATGGTAATCGAGAGATGACAAAATTTAATAATATCAATTTTTTTATAAAGTTATATTTAAATATAAAAATTCAATTATAAAAATTATTAGAGCTAGAAGTATAAAAAAAATTAAGGGAAAATATGAAAAAATAAAAATAAAAACTTTAGGATATAAAATAAAATAAAATAAAAATTATAGGTATAAAATTACAAAAAATTACCGAATTAAAAGATTACCTATAAAAATTACATTAGTTAGAAAGATAAAAATAAAATATGAAAGGACAAATATGAAAAAATATAAAAATTTAGAGAGATAAATATGATAAAATATAAATATTTAGAGAGAAAATATAAAAAAACTTAAAAATTTTAAGTGTAATTTAAAAAATATTATTGTGTCCACCATTGGATAAGAGAATAATAACTTCATATATATATATAAAAAAAATAAAAAAAAAAGATAATGATAACTTAATAACTATATATATTCATTAACCTTCTTTTGTTAAAACGTATATATTAATATTCAGATTAAGAAATTTATTAAAAAAAAAAATTCATTTTAAGAGTGAATGTTAAAATAGAAACACCATAACATCATATTTATTTGATAGAAAACAAATTTACAAATTAAAGCCTAACTATTTACACCAAGTCAACTATAAAGTCATATACTTTGCCAAAAAAAAAAAAAAAAAAAACTATAAAGTCGTGGAAAGAGTGAAATTTATTTCTTAAATTTTCATTTTCTTTATTCAAACTTTTTCTTTATAAATAGATAACAATTCACTCATTATTTTCCTCTAAGACCCCCTAAAAACAAACTCAGTACAGTATTATTATATCTCACTAAAACAGTACTAACGAAAATGGTAGTTACTACCTCTGGTGGTGGTGGTGGTGGTGGTTTGACTGACATGAAAAGCCTATCAATCCAAGTAATCACCGGCCGGTGGTTCATGGTTTTCGCCTCATTTCTAATCATGTCAGCCGCCGGAGCAACCTACATGTTTAGTCTTTATTCAGGTGACATAAAAAAGTCCTTAGGATATGATCAAACAACCTTAAATCTCCTAAGTTTTTTCAAAGATTTAGGAGCCAACGTCGGTGTTCTTTCCGGTCTAATCAACGAGGTAACACCGCCGTGGGTGGTTCTTTCAATAGGGGCAATCTTAAATTTTTTTGGGTATTTCATGATATGGTTAGCCGTGACTAAAAAAATTTCTGGGGTCCAAATTTGGCATATGTGTTTATACATATGTATAGGAGCAAATTCACAATCTTTTGCCAATACAGGATCTTTAGTCACTTGTGTAAAGAATTTTCCTGAAAGTAGAGGTGTTGTTCTTGGAATTTTGAAAGGTTATGTTGGGCTTAGTGGTGCTATTATAACTCAAATATATCATGCCGTTTATGGTGATGATTCAAAATCTTTAATCTTGCTTATTGGTTGGTTACCTGCTGCAATTTCTTTTGTTTTCTTGAGAACCATTAGAATTATGAAGGTAATTCGCCAACCTAATGAGCTTAAAGTTTTTTATAATTTTCTTTACATTTCTCTTGGCCTTGCTGGGTTTTTAATGATTGTTATTATTCTAGAGAAAAAATTTCAATTTTCACGTATTGAGTATGGTGCTAGTGCTGCTATGGTTATTTTCTTGCTCTGTTTGCCATTTGCTATTGTTTTTATTGAAGAATACAAGATTTGGCAATTCAAGAAATTAGCCTTAAATGACCCCTCACCTTTGAAAGTCACCACAGAAAACCCAATAATTCAAGAAACCACCGAAGCCCCTGCCATTACCACCACCACCACCACCACCACCACCACCACCACCACCACCACCACAGATGATGTTTCTTGTTGGAAAACTATGTTTAGGCCACCAAATAGAGGAGAGGACTATACTATATTACAAGCACTTTTCAGTAGTGATATGTTAATTCTCTTCTTAGCTACAATTTGTGGAGTTGGAGGGACTTTAACGGCTATTGATAATTTGGGTCAGATAGGGACTTCTTTAAGGTACCCAAAAAAAAGTATAAGTACTTTTGTTTCTTTAGTGAGTATATGGAATTACCTTGGGAGAGTTGCGGCAGGTTTTGCTTCTGAACATTTCTTAACCAAATACAAGTTTCCTCGCCCTTTAATGCTCACTTTGATCATTTTATTTTCTTGTGTGGGACATCTTTTAATTGCCCTTAATGTCCCTGGTGGACTCTATATTGCTTCAATAATTATTGGGTTTTGTTTTGGTGCCCAATGGCCTTTGCTTTTTGCTATAATTTCTGAAATTTTTGGCCTCAAGTACTACTCTACTTTGTACAATTTTGGGTCTGTGGCTAGCCCTATTGGATCATATTTGCTTAATGTGAGGGTGGCTGGGCACTTGTATGATAAAGAGGCTAGGAAGCAATTGGCAGCTAAAGGACTTGTAAGACAGTCTGGTGACGACCTTGATTGCATTGGGACTGATTGCTTTAAGTTGTCCTTTCTTATAATTACTGCTGTTACATTATTTGGTGCTTTTGTATCACTAATTTTAGTGATTAGGACTAGAAAATTTTATAAGAGTGACATCTATAAGAAGTTCCGAGAGGCTGCGGAAGCCGCAGAGACAGAAATGGCAATAGCTGGAAATGGTGTCGGACAAACGAAGACGAAGACAGCTAGCTAGAGGTTTCTTGTTTCTAAATGAGGATTAGGTATTAGCAAAAAGTAACAAAAGAAAACTTCACATAGATATTTCGATTATAAGTTGTAATTAAAAAGAAAACTTCATATAGATATTTCGATTATACATATTGTAATTAAAAAGAAAACTTTATTGTTTCTAAGGAAACGATTCTGATTGTAAAACATTTCTATTAGAAAGTTTTATATTCAGATCTTATTGACGATGATGAAAGTTATATCATGATCTTGTAATTTTATTTAGAATTTTGATATATTATGTGTCCGTATTATATGGCTTTAGGTTAAATAATTCTTTTGGTATCAAAATTTTACACTATATTTTAAATTGGTACCAAATTTTTAATTTTTTTTTTTAGTATCAGAACTTTAATTTTTCTTTCAGATAATGGTACTCATTGGAAATCCGGTTAAATTTTGTTGACATAGACGTCGGAGCGCTATATCAGCTTGATATACTAAGTATCAATGTCATTGCCTAATCACATTAGGATGGCATTTCGGTGTCCACGTCAACAACCAAATTTTCAATAGGTACCATTTTCTGAAAGAAAAATTGAAGTTTTGGTACCAAATAGAAAAAAATTAAAGATTTAGTATCAATTTAAAATATAATACAAAGTTTTGACACCAAAAATAAAAAAATTAAAAATTTAATATCAATTTAAAATATAGTGAAAAGTTTTGATACGAAAAGTGTTATTTACCCCATGGCTTTATTTTTCTTTTCATTCACTGTCAATAGTCAATGAAATCAAATTGCTGGTTGTTTGTTTACTAGATATAGGACTTTCTTGCCAAATTGGAATAATGTTGGCCCCTTTGTTAATTTGTTCCTTAGCATAAGGAAGTAATTGTCTATTTGTTTATGTCTCCCAATTAGAACTACAATGTGAAGCCAAGATCCTTTGGATATTCATTATTGACTTTTTTGAAGTTTATTTTCCAAGAAGGAAAGGCAAAAATAATTTATTCATGAAACTAAAAAACAATAAAAATTGCTTAATTAGTCCCTAATTTTGTGGATCTTATAACATCTGCCTAATAAAATGGTCAATTAATTCTTAGGTACCTCACCCAATTATTTTTATGTATTCTCAGTCTCACCAATTGCTCTAGCTAAAATCTCTAACAATGATTCATTTGGATTAACTTCAAAATTTTATGGAATTGAAGATTTAATATGTATATTAATTTGTACAATTTTCTTTTAGTTGCATAAACTTATTTTAATTTTTATATTTCATTTCTAATTTAACTAATAATTACATTTTCCTTTTTAAATATCTTAAACTAGCCGATACCTGTGATTATAAAATTATTTTTTTGTTTTATAATAATTTTCACTTATTTACTTTTAAATTATTAGCTCAAAATAAAATTATATAAATACACACACGTACTCTTTAAATATTATACAATAAAATAAATTTTGAAATAGCAATAAAAGATAAATATAAATTTATTATTATTTGTTATATATAATTATCTCGTTTCTTTTTTTTTTTCTCATGTATATAAGTGCGTATAAGTGTACGTGTTTATATATTTTGTAAAAATTAATTATTGAACTTTTAGTTTATTAATTTATAATTTAATATTCTAAATTATAAATTTTTATTATTTAATAATGTGATAAAAATTTATTGAATTTAGAATACAATATATTAATACCATATAATTAAATTTAGAATAAAATTTATTGAAGTAATTAATTAATTAAGCTACTCATTTATATATATGATTTGTAAAGGAATCCGTAAAAGAAAATAATTTTAAAATATAAATGGTGATTTCATTTAATTTAATAAAAAAAATCTTGTCAATTTATATTTATATTATCTTGGCTAGCATGAGTATCTAAGTTAAGATTATGATTTTTCTTAAGACAAGTTGTGTTTTTTTTTTTTTTTTTATCAGAAGACAAGTTATATTATTATAGTCTTGCATCGATCTTGATCATATTTAAGTAATATTGTATTGATTTGTTTTATTTAATTTTATACTCAATATCACTGAACATTTTAGAGAGTTATCATTCAGTTGAATTAGTCAATAGTAATAAAAATTCGTAAAAAAATAAAGGCCTTTTAATGAATTTACCTTTGAAATTCCTTACATTTTCATTGGAAATATCATTAATTTATTTGAGAACCAAAAAAAAAATAATGATAAAATTAAAAGATTTGGTCTAGTAATAAAATTAAAAGTTAAGGTTATAGGATATAGAGATTTCAAGTTTGATTCAGATTTATATTAAGTTTAAATTTTCTTTGTAATATTTAATATGATTATTATTCTATTATTATTGAAAAAATTATCTATTATATTTAACTGTCTATTACGGCTATTCAAAAATTAACTAAACTAATCAATTCAATCCAATACAAACTAAAAAGTGTAGTTTTATTATTAGTATAATTTGAATTGTTTTAAAAAAAAAAACAGTTAAACCGAACTTTTTTATTTGATTATGGTTTGAATATATAAAAAATCGACTAAAATTAAATTGAACCGAAATATATTAAAATTATATATTTTGATTTATATGTACCTATTTTCAATTTTATAGAGACTTTTTTTTGTTTAATATTAATTTTTGAGACTTTTTTTATTCTTTTAAATTGATTTTTATCACATAATATAAAATTTTTATCTATTTAAAATAAAATTACTCTTATTTTAGTCTTTCATAAATGAATTTGAAATATAATTTCTTGTTATAAAAATATTTTAATTTATATAGTATTTATTTTTCAATTTTCTAAAAATATTTTTTACTTTATAGTTCAAATATACTAAAGTTATTATCTAAATTGAAATTTAATAATATTGATTTAAATAATTTTTAATTTTACTTAATTTAAATTATTTATAAATCGATGTGATTGATGTGATTATAACTATACATTATAAACCTAACCATGTACACCCCAATTGTCTATTATCAAATTGATATTTTATATGAGCATTTGATTAAGTCAAACAAAATCAAGTAAAAGGTCACACAAACCATCTAGAACCACGTGCAGTTTTTGAAGACCGCCTGCCACTTGACATTTCTTTGCCTGCCTTTCATTTATTTTTAGGAAAATAAAGAAAAACTAAAAATCCATCTGTGCAATCTGATATAAGTAATAAAAGACTCGGTCGGTTGGTCCATACTCCATAGTTCACGGCTGATTTTGGTTAATTAATAAATGTTAATTATTTAGTATAAAAATTATTAGTTGTTATTGTTATTTGCTATCATTGGATTTTTGAATTGTTAATTATCATTAATATTTAGACCATATTTAGTTCGCAAAATAAATAAATAATAGAATAATTATTCTATAAAATTAGTTATTTCTCACTTTAATTCATAATTTTTGTATAAAATAGCAATTTCATTATTTTTATTAAATATTTATTCCACAAAAAACTAAAATATAGGTATTCTTTATATTATGAAATTGAATATTTTCAGTTTTACACCTTACAAAAAATAATATTATAAACATAGTATTCTTTATATACTCTTTTCTCTCTAGGTCTCCTTAAAATTTTATTTTTAAATAATTGTTAATAATTTTTTTTCTTTAATATAAAAGTAAGAAACTAGAACTAAAAATTATATTCCCTTTTAATATATTATTTTAAAATTTTACAACAAAACTGAAAAGAATATATTAATTTTTTTTAGTTTTTTATTTTTTTTCTTTATATTAAAGAATGATTTTTATAAGTTAAATGGCTTTTTTTTGCCAGTTAATTTTTTTTTCCATATGTCGTTTTGGATTTAAATAGAGATTTAATTCGACTAAAATTGTTGCTTTTTTATTTTATTTAAAGAAAATATATTTAATAAGTTTTTTTTTGAAATAATATTTAATAAGTGGTTAAATTTATATATTTAATATCTTAAAAATATTTTTTAATAATATTATATGTTTATTTTTTAAGTTAAATTTATGAAATTATATGACAATTCAATTTTAATAATAATAATGAAATTAATTTACAAGGGTATTAAAGTAATTGAAATTTAAATTTACTTATTTCATGCTATGAATCAAATTGTGGAATAAGAATAGTTATTATATTCTTAACATATTCTATTCCTTAAAAACAGTTATTTCATTTCTAACCTATTTCGTTCCATGAACCAAATGTAGTTTTAGTGTTTATCAAATGTGTGAATTGAGAACATACTTTTTAAAATTAATTTTTCTAGTTGTCATTAGTAAGATTGCAAATGACAATCCTTAACATTTCCTTAAGTATATTTACTAGGTCATAATAAAATATAATAATTAAATATATATATATTTTTAATTACATTACATTTCATTGTGAAGTATAAAATATAATGATTATGTATATTATTTCTCTGTTCTTAAATTAGATGTTATTGCTTGCATATCTAACTCATTATTAAGAAATATGTGAGATTTTTTTTATTTTATTTGGGAGACTAAGTAAGCGCGGAAGTATTTTGGAGTTGGGGTGAACTGTAGCCGGGGTAGTTTAGGAAAAAATTAAAAAAAAAATTACTTGGTTTTTTGTCTTTCAGTGTAATCTAGCTCGGGGTAGTTTAGGGAGGAAAAAAAAATTACTTGACTGCTTAATCTTTCAGTGTACTCTAGCCCGTGGGTATTTTTGGAAAAATAAAATTTTTCATTTTTTTTTTTATTTCATGTATTGCTTTTTCTCTTTTTTAAAAATTCAAATCTTTTTTCAAAAAAAAAAAAATTCAAATCTTCTTTTCCTTTTTATTAAAGTCAAACCTTTTTTAATTCATTATCCAAAATCTGCATAGTATAGTATTTGGAATAATTGAAAATGAAATTTAATTAGTTTCTACTTTGAATTCATTAATTTTATTGACTTGTATTATATTCACTTGTTAAATTTAAAATTTATTTATAAATTCTATTAATTTTTGGTAAAATTTAATCAAACTATATAAATAATTTTATTGAAGAGTAACTAAAAATTATAATCTAGTCCATGGTAACAAAAATTCCTAATTACGCCCTTGAGACTAAGATTCTAAGAGCATCATCCATTCGTTTTAATAAAGTTAATTATAATTGAATGTAATCCATCGCGTTTGTAGACTTTCAATCATAATCTTTTATATTAAATAATAATTACCCATTGTTAGGATTTTAAGAGTGTGAAATACCACATTGAAAAGAGATGGGATTAAGAAGGAACATATAAGGTGGGAATGACCCATAAATCCATTGCCTTAAGGTTTTGGGTTGGAGTGTAGTGTCAAACCCATGAGTGTGTCTTTCATTAGGCCCATGATGAAAATCTCCCAAAGAAGCGGACTCTCCGGAAGCAACAACGCGTCAATATATCAAATCATTATTGGTAATTTATAATCTAACATAATCAACCTTGATGATCTAAAAACTATAATCACCATTTATCAGTTTCATTCTTTATAGTTTCAAATAGATTTCATATGAATATGAATAAATAGTGTATTTTTTTTTTAATGTACTTAATAGTTTTTTGATATGCACTGTAGAAATGAATCGGAATCTATTATATACAAATGATCATAGATAATGTATACTTAATAAAATATATATATATATATATATATATACCAAAAAAAAAAAGAGAGAGAGAGAGAGAGAGAGAGATAGAACTCTCATATGTTGATCATTCATCATTTACAAGATCTTAAATTGAAATGGGTGTATCAAATTAGAGTTTATAGGTGCCTTATTTGTGTAAACCAATATGTAAATGGTATTGCAAGAAAATTTTATAGATCAAAGAAAATCATTTAACCAAACCTAACAGACTTAAACTTTTCAAAAATAGACAAATGGTTGCTGCTTGCTTTCAATCTGTAATCCATTCCCACACATATATATTCTACAAATTATAATTAGCCAAAAAGTAATCATTAAAGCAATTGAAAATTATGAGTTTTAAAAAATCACTAAAAAAAAATGTAAAAATTTACATAATTTTACAATTTTGTCCTAATTTATAATTTCAATTGTTATTGTATTTGTATCAAAGTAAAAAATTAAAATTCGTCAAAATTGAAATGAAAAAATATATATATATTATGTTCATAACTAAAACCAAGTAATTATATTAATCACAACTTATTTTCTATTAAGAAATTCAATAGGATTTCTTAAGTCTTACTTAACCATAATTCTGTAATTTTAAGTTTAATAATTCAACACGATTTATTCAATAGGATTTGTTATTAATTGTTAGGATCATTGACTTAAGGAAACATGAAATTAAATGGGAAAATAAAAAAATAAAACAATTGGAATTTAATAAAAACAATTGAAGGGTAACTCAAAATTATATTTGAAAATAAAAATGAATCTCTTTGTAATTCAAAATATATAATATGACGTAGTAAATTAAGTGTTAAGAGTAATTTCATATTAATTATAAATAAATAATATAAATGATTAATATATAGTGAGCGCCTATCACTTATATTTTAAAATTTCTCGTAATTCAATAGCTAATAGGATGAAATGATCCAACTATACTAATAAAAAATTAAACAGTTTCCATGTAAATTATAGTAGGTTTATAAAAGAAAATTTATTTTTTATTCTTTTAAACAATTTCTAAAGTTTTCAATAAAATATAAATTAGGATTTTTTACACAAATACATAAAAAAGAAGAAAATATTATAAAAATACTCTCAAAAAAGAAAACTTAAAAAAATGCCTATTCAACTACTTTTTATTACAAAAATACTCCCATTGACTTTTATATCATATATGTGATGGTGAGTTTGTTTATAATGAGTTTTTTTTTTTTAAATGACAACTTAATAATATTATT